>CAIGRT010113949.1:0-11716 GCA_903798405.1 Fraxinus platypoda | reverse complement strand
AGTTTGACTTGAAGGAGGACTCTTGAATGGTTAAAGACATGTTTTGGAACATCAAACCCGAGAGACGGGTGCCACAGCGCCAAGGAGCGCAGGTAGGGGACGCCGCGACGCCGGGTCCCCTGCTGGGGAAAATCAGCCGGACGCCCCGTTAGCGTAATTTTACGCAGTTTCCTAGTTTTATTCGGATTTTTGGACTTTTTCTCCATCTTGGACTCCAATAAGAGGTTATATATATAGAGCTATATTGTATTTCCATAATGTAACATTCATATATTATTCTTTANCTGCTGGGGAAAATCAGCCGGACGCCCCGTTAGCGTAATTTTACGCAGTTTCCTAGTTTTATTCGGATTTTTGGACTTTTTCTCCATCTTGGACTCCAATAAGAGGTTATATATATAGAGCTATATTGTATTTCCATAATGTAACATTCATATATTATTCTTTACATCTTCAACAACATATTGAGAGATTGAGAGTTTAGATTTCAATTGAGATTATTGAAATCTTGATATTGTAAACACAAAACTATTGATTATAGTGGATTGCTCTCCTCTGTGTACGTAAATTCTTGTGTTCTTGTTTTCTTTTTCTTTATTTCATTATCGTCATTATCTTGCGATCCGTTTCATAACACGGTTTCCCAACATGAATGAAATGGTATTGCCACCATCTTCCCCTATGCATGTTCTCCTGCTGTCCCCACCAATGTCACCAGTTCATGACCAAATGGATTTGTCATCTACTTCGGAGTACTGGTCCGACTCGGGAGATGATATACCAAACCGGCAACCACATCCACCAGTTATCATCATAAGCTCTGACGAGGAGATGGATGGCCATGGTACCGACGAGGCAGGAGTTGACGACGAATAAAATTAAATGTACGATGTTATATGTGTGAAATTCATAGCGTCATATAAATCATAAGCTATATGTATGTCAGCAGGATATAAACCAAAATTTCAGCATTTTTGTTTGTAATGATAGGTGCTTATATCTTATTAAATTACATTTCTCCTCTTTAAAGTACGATATTTTCTTGGTTATTTGTAAATGTTTGGGTTTACATTTCAAATGTCATTCTAGATAGTCGAATTTTTAAACCTTCCAGAATCAGACTTGAAACTTTGGAGTCGGGATGGACAATTTGAACTTCCAAGAACTAAATTTTTAACTCCCAAGGCCTGTTGCAAATTATTCGACCCGTGCAAGATTCATTCTTATTCGTACCCCAGACGATAAGTAACTAAAAGTTTAGTACTGTGACGAGTATTTTAACATAGAGAAAAATCTTACAATCACTAGGATACCAAAGTGGCATCAAGATCAGGGCTGGACTTAGGGGAGCAGCCCCAGCCCATTTTAATTTTTTCTTATATATATTTTTTATGTGGGAATTTTTTTACATGTTAGTCTAGTCTGAAAGATTTTTTAGTCCACTCCTCGCTTTGTTCCTGATCAAGATAAAAATCGAAAACGAGATTACTGTAAATTGTTTGGTACTATGATTTGAACTTCTGAAATGCAATAGGTAAAAGAAAACAAACTAATAGTGATACAATAGGAGAAACATTAATGTTTCAAAGTTGAAAAAATATGATGAAAATGAAAAATATTTTGCGATTTTTGTTAAAGGGCATGATTTGTGGATAAAAGGATTTGTAGACTGCTGCTCTTTGAAACTACTCTTTTTATTGTCAAAGGGTTTTTTATAGGGTTTGCTACAATTTAAGCTCTTGCAAGGGCTAGTTGGTTTCTTGATTGTTTTTGTAAAAATAAAGTAGTTAAGAGAGCTTTTTGCCCAATATTAGTTTCCTTCCTGTACTCATGCGTGAATCAGTCAATTGTGATCGTGTGTTACTATTCTTATATTTTTAGATGAGGTAGTTGAACGTACTAGCAGAATAAGACTTATGTTCCAGATTCATTGCTATCCTTTTTACGAAATTTGTGCATATGTATAAAATAAAGAATTCAAGCTGCATTTAAGGGAGTGTATTGAAGACTAAATTTAAATAAATCAATATACCTTTCTTAAAAGCTTAAATGATGTTGTTCAACATTCTTCATTGTAAAAATCAGACACATGATATAATGATCGTTTTATGCAGTAGTATAAACCATTTCAGCCATCCCACCCTTACTTGGCGAACCAGTTCATGGACAAAGATATGGAATTTTAAAATGTGCCTGATCAATATGAGATGCACGGTTCATTAAATTCACGAGAAAAGAAATCGAGGTTTGACGTCGCTTGACGCTTGCTGTGGGAACTGAGAACACGCTTGGTTTAAATTTAATCTCCACCGATCCCATTCACAAGACATTAGCCTCTTCCTGGGATAATGAGGCCACTAAACTAGAGTTGGAGTACAGAGTTCCAGAAGGATACAATGACAAACAACCACCAGGTTTAGCACTAAAAAGTGAAATTTATTGTACGGTTTCACGATGCTCATAAATTTTTTATATCGCAATTATTCAGTCAATCAATCATTTTCTAACTCAGCAAAGTGAATTTGCAAAGTTCGTGTGCGATCTAGAATTGAGTCAAACACGGAAAGAATGGTGAAAGAAAATTTTGAAATGTATATGTAGATTACAGTGACAAAATGAAATTAGATTTTTGTTTACTTAGTACTCTAAATTTGGACATTTTCATAATCTCTATAGAGGTTATTTTTTTGATCCTTCTATCATTTTGATTTCTATTGAATTCCTTTAGCCTTTTGTATGGATGACATCGGCGTAACGTCCCTGTCCCCCGCCCTGCCGGAGATTTTAGGGAGGCTGGCAAATATTCCAGTTACCTGTCTCGTTTAATCATTATTTGTTTTTAGTACTATTTTCATAATTCTTTAATACAATTTAATTTAGAGGTATAAGGGTATACACAAATATAATAATCTGGGCGGATATAGCATGGGGACCATGCATCGATTCTCTGACAGGATGGGGTAATGCGAGTACGGCGAAGCTTTTACGTTCTTACCTTTGGGAAAATACTACTAAAAATACTCTACATGAATGAGTTATCCACTTATCCTTGCACATTTCAATATATTTTATTTTCTCGACTACGATAGAGCGCCCCATTCCATTGTTTTTCAGTCTTTAATATATAAATTTTTCGATTAGATTTCTTTGACTACCTTCATTTAAATCGTCATTACCTTATACCTCAATTTCTACTTCTTGTTTAGTTAACTCTCTGATTACCATCTATATCCAAGTCAAGAAAAATTAGAGAGAGAAGGAGTGAGAGGAACTCCCCGTTTTCATTTTCTTTATTCTTGAAATATTAAAGTTAGACACCATATTAAAACTAGCATCTACCAGAGAAGTTAGGCATCCAAACATATAGGCAATTATATATTTTTCTAGACATTTGATCATAAGCTTAAAAGCGTAACTTAAAGTTATTTTTAGAATTTTTTTTATTGATCAAAACTAGAAATAATTGAGTTATTTACACTAATAGTTACTTTAAAAATAAAAAAAATATTTTTTTTCCTTAGATCAAGATAAAATGTAACTCATCCAACTAAGTTTAGACCCAAAAATTTTGCTTACTTTTAAGTTTAGGCAAACATATTCCTTATCTTATTTCTTAATCCAAAATTAAAAAAAAAATTAATATAGCAAATTCCTAATTTACTAATTTATTATTTTTATAAAAGTACCAAACCTACCTAATTACATTAATTAGTTCAAGATTATGTGCATCCAAAAAACACAGAGCAATAGTAAGAAGAATTGTACCAATGAACACTCTACCCCCTCAAGAGCTAGCGCCTCCTTTTACTCTAAAATCACAATCCATTCTCTTCTTTTCAACTTAGCGCACACACATATATATATACTCTCCTTTTATCCGTTTGCTATAAGGTAAAATGCTGTTAGGACATTAGTTTTCGCTCTCTCTTTGCCTTGAGGTACTGTTTGATTGAGATTTGAGTTTGTTTTTTGTTTAACAATTTTTTAGTTTTAGGGTTTTGTAGATTAGAACATGCAGGAATCCAGGGTTTTGTTTGATTTGAGTTTAAGTGTCATTTTATGAGCTTTTAATCTTATGGGTTTTAGACTTTTAATTTGTTGCATGGATATGAGTTGAAGTTTTACCCACGGAAATTTTGCTTTAGCTGTTTTTTAGTGTTTTTGAAATAAAATTGAGGCAAAATTGGATTTGAGTTTCACTTAAATCAATTTGCATAGATCTGCTAGACATAAAGAATGATTTCTGAATGGTGATCTTTTAAAATGTGTTAATTTAATTTAATTTTTTTTCAAGCAAAGATTTTTCAAGAAAAATGAAAATTTGGTGCTCCTTGAAGTATATAAGTATTAAATATATTTTGGGTTTAAATCCTAAATATTTATCTACAACTTGTCTCCTAACCCTAGGAGAGGAGGGAAAAGAATGAAAGGATAAATTTGCTTCCAAAATGGTAAAGTTATGCAATTCCAAAATGTCTACTTGCTTAGGATATTCAAATGGTGAAGTTTGAAGTAAAAAAATTATAACTTTCTCGACACACTTTCTCCTAACTTGGGGGTTGGGGTGGGAATGAAATGATATATTTGCTTCCAAAATATTATAGTAGTGTGTTCTCTTTTCTTAAGGAAAAAAAAAAGTTCTGGAAAAAGCTAGTTTAGTTTGTTTAGTTACTAGAAACATGATTCCTGATCAAGATCCATTTTTTGTGTTTTGTTTTAATTTATTTCCTCTTATCAAGGTCCATGATGAATCCTAACTCCAAGATATACAGGCTTCTGTGTTTATGATGTGGGAGATCGCTTGGGGGTGAGAGAGACCGTGTCCAAGTGTAGAAAGTTTAATGATTGAGTTTGCATCACTAGTGTCATTGCACATTAGCTCCAGTTTATTATTACAAATGATGATAGAAATTTTTTATTTTGTGAAAATCCAGAAGCATTGAGTAAGACAAATAATTTTTTTTGTTTTAAATTACTGCAAGTTTAGTAATCTTACTTTGTAACGTTCGTTTCGTTCCCTGCTTTAGTTCTTGTTTGAGTCTCATTTTTTCAAAAAATAATTTTTTAAAAACTTATTTTCAACCACACATTCTCAAATAAAATAATTTTATACGTAAATCAAAAACTTCTTATTTCTAAATCACACATTTTCCATAAAATCACTATTCCAAAATACATTTTTTCCAAAATGGGGCTCAAACAAGTTAGTATTTTTTTCATGAGATGTATAGTCTCGAAATCACTGTCGTATACATAGCAGGATGAAACAGTAGGCATGAAAACGTACTTGCGACACTGATAGAATTGCATGTGGCACAAAAATTTAAGCATGCGAGAGGGGGAGGGGGAGGGGATGATTATGTTCGAAGGCCTAGTCATACATTATTATTGGCTCCTGAATTGAACGAGCTGACAAAGCCAAATTGCATCTTATTATTGTGAAACAAGTACTGTCATGAATCAATAATGCATAATATCATGCTTGTTCCAAGTTTGTTTACTATATGTAAATTAATTAAGCTCTCACTCTAATTGAGTTGTACTAACATCTATGCAGACACAAGGAGGTTGCTTGATGGCTGTAATGGATGATTTTCTACTTTGATGTTTAAATGTGGCTAGTTTAACTAGTATTTCCCTGCTTTATTGTTATGAATAGAATCTTTGTTCATTCCTAAAACTGAAACATATTCAAGTACTTTAATCTTATTTAACTGTCTTCAATGCTTTTACTCTCTCTCTCTCTCTCTCTTTTATTTTTTATTTATTTACTTTTTTATCAGGGAGAGCCCTGAGTTGCATCAACAAAGGCTCTTTTCAGATAAGCGACCTGTTGCTTTTTTGTTGTGAGGAATTCTACAAAATGTCAGGCACGTTCAATGTAAGATCATTTTCTTTGTGCATCATGTATTTCGTCAATTATTTCAGTACCACGAAAAATCACTACTTTTCCTAAAGCACGCTTATGCCATGATACTTGTTTAAAGAATAAAGATTAATTTTTACTTTACCCTGGTTTTCATAATTATTATGTCAAATTTTATATAATTCAATCTTAATCAGACCGAAAGAGTTTATTATAGTTTTAAAGCTTTCATGCCCTTTGTTTTTGAATTTTCCTTTTATGTTGATAACGTGGATGCAGCCAGCAACAGATGGATCGAATTCAAGCACACCCTTTTATCCTCAGTTTGGTTCCTCCAGTGGTGTTTTGAATCAATCAGGAGGTAAATACTATCCACATATTTGGTTATGAAGATTTCTATTTGAACAACTAAAGAAATAAGATAGAAATCTTATTTACAATATTGCCCAATCCTATGTAGTTCAGTGTACATTCAGGTGAAACTAACGTTGGACATTATGGTAGTTGCAATTGTGTACTTTTAATTTGCATATTGCAATGTTCGTCAGGGATTTACCGGTCTCTTTGCTTTTCAAAGACCTTATTTCAGGACAATTTGTGTTGCCAAATGTGGGATATTCCACAAGCATTGCTAATTCTGTGGGTAATCTAGTAGGTGTGTGTTTAGGCTCTGCTGGAGTTGCTAGCCAAGCTGGACCTTCTTCTCGTGCAAACTTGTAATGGATTTCATTTATTGGAGCAACACAGTTTGTGGAAACATGCTTTATGATGAAATTATAACCAATGATTTCCTACTGATAATATTTGATAAATATTAAGATGTATTTTCTTCGTGAAAGTGAAACCTACACATTTATCGACATTTTATTCCATAAACGAACTTCAAAGATTTTCGAAGCATGACTTCATCTAATAGTTATATAGACCTAGGAGTTATTTAAGTGAGACTTAACTTTCAGCTTCACAAATGGTAAATATGCAAGAGAGCTCTTATTATGCTCAGGGAGTGCCACTGTCCCCACATTATTATTACCATTATACTTCATTGCTAAATGATGCAAGTGCTTCTAAATATCCTACTTTCAATATCAATGACTACCAGTTATCAGGGTATCAATCCTTTTCTGGTGCTCCTCAACGACAACATCGTAATTATTGTCCTTATTGCTTTTATGTGCAGTTCTTCTCTAAAACTATGATTTTTTTACTCATTATGTAGGCTTGATGCACACTGGGTATTCACAACAAAAACGAAAATTGAACAATCAGAGTCAGGAATTTCTTTCTTTACTAGGAAATCGAGGTACTCTTATGTTGTCTAGTCGAATCATAATTGCTGTTACTCCATATTGCTATAATGGTTTTGATGACTGAAATATATGTCCATATTTCTGTATTCATTTGTTTTTGAAGGAATGATAAATGGAAAAGCTGTTTGTACAATGGACTGAGTTATTCTGCCTATAATTTTCCACACATTGCTGTGTGACACTATTAACATAAGTTTCCATTGCAGTCCTAAAAGGTCTTTTATTATTTTCTTGTGGTGATTTTTCATTGAAATATTATGGCACTTGATTTGTTAAGCTAATGATTTAATGTATTAAATGATCCACATTTCTCATCTTTCTTTCCATGTATGTTCTTCTTGGGGGGAATGGGTAGTTTAAGAGATCTTACGTAGCAGTCCTCCATCCCAAACCGAATGACTACAATTTCCTTATGTGATGTTGAAAATTACTGTCCACTTTCCTAAAACACTCATATTTGGTTACTTTTTTGTAAGATTTTCTTCTGTGTACCTTCTACACTTTGAATTTATTCATTTGGTTCGATATTTCTTACATGTTTTAGGAAATTCCAAATCTTCACATTTTTAACTCATGCAAATAATTGTGCCACACCAAATGAGATGTTTGTTATGCGTGTGTATCTTGGAGGAAACTTATAAAACATACCTTGTATATAGCATATCTGGTGTAATTATGCTTTGCATACCGTGTTTATGGTAATTGATGTTTGTTTTCGTATTGCTGTCTCATAAGCTTTTACAAATAACATATTCTATTATATCTTGGTTGAAAACACAAGACAATTTAGAGAACATACCCTTCATATAGCGTGCAATTACATCCCATGTTTTTGTAAATTTTAATTGACATACTCCTATTTCATATGTATTAACAAATGAAGTATTATATATGCAGTGAATATATATTTGTTTGAATCATCTAGTGTAGAATACATTTGGTTTGGATTATTATGTTTGCTGGTTTTCTGAAGGTATGAATCAATTATGAGAACACCCTATAATGTTCCAACTCCTTATCTGCCTTGCCTTTGAAATATGACAGATGGTCTTAGTGACCTGGGCTTATCTCAGTTGCCCACCAATACACAACAAAAAGAACAGATGCATGACAATATGGCATATTTAATGCAGTATCAGCAAATGGCTGTAAGTTATAGCAGTAGAAGATGCAGTTTTTAGGAACACCACGAATTATTAATTAATACTTATATTATTTTTGCATATCCAACTCATCATCCTAGCAACAACACCGCGTGTCATCAAGTAGGGTTTCAAGCAATCGTGATCTACATTTTCATGGCTTTGAGGTATTGTCACCTGCTTCAACTATGTTCTCTATAGTTCAATTGGTACTATTATCTTTATGGTGATGTATACTTCATATGACCGTTTTCTTTTTAGAATTTTTACATCATGGATTTTGAGTTCTAGTTATTATGAAGGTTGAGAATTCCCAACCTTGTTAAGGTCATTTACTTTATTGAAGGTAGAATTGAAATAAAACAAAATAAGGGCGTGTTCGGTAGAGATTAAAATCAGATTAAAATTGAAAAATTAACCGTTATTGTTGACTTTTATTAGACGAGTGGGATCCAATAACGACTATATTTTCAATTTTAATTGGATTTTAAGCTTTGCCAAAAATGCTAAATGTGTTTCTCTAAAAGCTTGTACTTTTGAATGAGATGTTTCAACATAGTAGCATGCATAAGACTTGTCATCTAGACTTACGCTACCCTTTTTATGAAAATTTTGCATGTGTTAAAAAAAAAAAAAAAAATTGAATTGCCCTTCATTTAAGGGGGTGCGATGATGACTAAATTTACAAAAATCAATATATCCTTCTTAATAGCTTAAGTTTTTAAATGACACTGTTGAACACTTCGTTTCATGCAGCATAATCAACAATACCAGCCATCCATCTCTTACTTTGCCAACCAGTTCATGGACAATCCGATGGAATTGCCAAGTGTTCCTAATCACTTTGGGATGCATGGGATGTTAAAACGGATAAAGGAAAATCCAGGTTTGACCTCACTTGCTGTGGGAACAGATTTGACAACGCTCGGTCTAAATTTGATCTCAAGTGAGCCTCTTCACAAGACATTTGCCTCTCCCTGGGTTAGTGAACCTTTCAAAGTAGAGCCCGAGTACAATATTCCCATGTGTTACAATGTCAGACATCCACCTCCTCTAAAGGTGATAATTTTTTATGGTTTCATGATTCTCAGAAATTGTTTATACCACAATTATTTTAATAAATCAATCATTTGATAATGCAGCAAAGTGACTTCAAAAAATTCCAGCCAGACACCTTGTTATATATTTTTTACAGGTAATCTTCTGCTAGTACTCTCTCACGTTACAATTCTTGATTTAGTGGAGTTTATTGTTTTTCACTCTTATTTCTGCTCTCGCAGCATGCCAAAAGACGAGGCACAACTCTTTGCAGCAAATGAACTGTAAGTTTGTTTCGCTTTCTTTGCGATTTAGCTTTAGTCTTCTTGGTCAAGGTCTTCTGGTATATATTTTTCTCTACATAACACAGTGTATCAACCCCATTAAGTACTAAGTGAAAATCTTGTTTTGTTGCAGGTACACTAGAGGATGGTTCTACCATAAAGAGCACCTGTTATGGTTCACTCGAGTGACAGATATGGAACCTCTTTTGAAGACAAGCACTTATGAGAGAGGTTCATATTTCTTTTTCAATTCCCACACCTGGATGTTGAGAAACAAGGTTTCAATATTGAACTTTGCACAATCTTTTCAATTACAAATAGAGGAAGTTACTGAAATGGTTTTCTGTATATATTCTAATTTGTTTTAATTATTATATCTATTTGTACATGTAATGCTTGAGCAAGGGTCATCCTGATCTCCCGTTCCATTTTACTGCAGGATGATTTTGTTTTGCACTATGACAAGATTGAAAGGTGGCACTCGATGCCTCGGCACTAGCCGTAAACGTTCTCTCTTTGTCCTTGTTGTCAGTTGTGTGTACTTTTTTGTTTCGTTGAAGAGCTACAAGTACTCGGTGGTTGCTAATGTTTTTATTGTATCATGATTGTAAAAATTCATAATACATATATTTTTTTGGTTAAATGCCAATTTTAAGATGCTGGACGGTTTTTGTGGCCATCAAGGTTGTTTAATTTGTTAATCTTTTATTTTCTATTAGGGATTTAGAGTAGCTTATAGATGCATGCTGAAGTATGGAATGTCGACAATTTTCTGCCTCGTTCATTATAAAGGAATGTTCTGCTGCATGCTTTTGTTTGTATAATTAAAATTAATCTGCCTTCAAAAATTTTAAATTCAACTACGGGTACCCCTCTATGATCTTGGATAATCAGGACAGAGCTTTGTTGCTTCATTGGTGCCAAGATTTATCCACGGAAGGGTATCAATTTTATTTTCTCAGATTCCCACATCAGTTAATATGCTTATTGTTAAAAAATTATTTATAAGTTACTTTTAAGTAAAAAAATTCACATATAAGATAAAAATACTTATGACTAAAAAAATACCTTATACATAAAAGAATTAGTTATTATTAAAAGTATTTGCACGAGTGGAATTTATAAGTAAAAAAATATTTATTTTTCAACACTTGTAAGCTGGTCAAATATGTGTAGCACAAAATTCCGTATTATACTAATGCATCATAATCCACTTTAATCAATCAACCTAATTCTATATGTCCCCTAATTCCATATGGTATGCCATACCATTTGTTCTTAGAGAAAGTCTTTAAAAATTATGAATTAATTAAACATGCAATTTCCAAATTTACAGTTTCCTCAATTTATGGCCAAAATTTGGGCGAAACGCCTTGTTTCGCATCTAGACACTTTTTTTTTTCCAATCTCTCTTTCATCTTCCCTAGACACGCTTTATTGATTTTTTTTCCTTTTATGAAAGTCTTTTATTTGACTTTGACTTATTAATTTTTTTTTTTATTTTTTAAAAAACTTTTCATTTGATTTTTTTTCAAGTTTTAAAAAAAATTTATCTGTACAAAAGTTAAAAATGACTTTATCTAAATAGTTAAATAAGATTTAAGTTATGATGTTATCTACATTATGTAATTATAATATTGAGACTCGTTATTTTATTGCAAACTCCAAAAGCATATATGAAGTTCCTATAAATCTCTATGAAAAATATTATAATTTTTGCATTTCGAAAACTTGAAAATTGTATAATTAACTAATGGTAGGAATTATTAAGTAAATATAGTATTTTATAATTTTAGATGTTTGCATATTGATATATATTATTTTAATTATTAAATGATTTAAAATTATTAAAAATTTAAAATAATATAAAAATAAGAAAACATTTTTTTTTCGACCTAAGCCTCACCTAGGTTCGTTTAAGCTCGTAAAGCTTGAAACTTCGTTTTCATGCTTAGCCACGCATTACACTTTTTAGAATACCTATAATTCTTAATAACCCATAACTCATCAATTCTCAACATATCCAAAGGGAAGAGTTCAAAAGTAAGGTATTATCTATACACAATTCAAAAATCA
>CAIGRT010113936.1:0-19512 GCA_903798405.1 Fraxinus platypoda | reverse complement strand
TTGGAGCTCTACTAAGGGTTTCATTTTGTCCCAAGTCGAAAATCTATCAATCTTATTAGAGAATGAAAGGTCTATAAATAATGTAGTTTTGTATCTTTTTTAAGTTTTAAAATAATTTAAAACATAATAATTATAAGTGAAATTTTGTTTGATTTAATTTATATAATTCATAAAATAATACTTTAAATGCAATTAAGACATTTATAAATTGGACCTTCGATAGGGATTGGAAACTTCCTACCCCGATTTGACCCTGCGCAAGGATGGGGGCGGGGAATGGGATTCCTATCCGAACCCATCATGTTGTCATTCCTATTATTAAGTCGAGTCCATCATAGTTGAGAGCATCAATGTTGGTGTGCCTCGCGAATAGGTGAGTACCTTGGCTCCAAGAGCAATGCAAGGCTGCCTTTTGATGTTTACAAGCTAGTATGCTCTGTGGATGAAATACAAGACTATTTATGTTTAGTCTCGTGATTGAAAATAAGAAAAGTAGTTCAATGAAGTAAGACATGAAAAAAGATTATAGGGAGAATCAAACTCATTCTTTGAGTTAGAGAGAATTTTCTAGAAAGTTACAATTACACGATGAAAAAATTTCCGCCACGAGACCAAAAAAATCAGCCCGTTACACAACAACTTGAAAAGAGAATGAAGTTTTAGATTTGCAGTATTTGTGTTTATCACGATTATCTAGTATCAATATGTAATCATCTTATATCTATTTTAGTTCTTGCCTTTTCTTGTAACACTTGTTGGTAGAGAACTTTATGTAACCTCAACTCATTAATAATTATGTTAGTATTTTTAATCGAGTGACCATTAATGAAACTCTTAAAAATTTTAATGGATAACACTATAAGAAAATCACTTCAACAACCATTTTGACATTTACTCTAAACTTCAGGAACATTTTCGTAATTAACGAGGCGAACATGGCATAATATAATGTGATGTTAGCAATGTTATTAAAATTAGACTAGACTGACAGGTTCAACCGAAAAATCGAGACTCGAACCAAAATCCAATCTCGTTGTTACTTATTAACCGTTTGATAAATAATCGGTCAATCAACCCATGAACCGAACGATTAACCGGTAAACCAAAAATTGGTCACAATTTTACTGGTTTGACTAGTTCAAAAAATATTTGAAAAAAAATATTCAAACTAGGGAATAATATTTCTTGAAAGTTGAAACACGTCCACTCCATTACCCCCACTCTACCAACCCATGGGAGTACCTTTTATATCCATTTCTTCACTCCTCCAATTCATTAGCTTCTGTGTTGGATTGAAAACTTTTCAATAAAGCCAATATTATATTAATATAATATGATCACTTCAATTAGAGGGTCCGTTTGATTGCAAATGTGAAAAATTAGTAGAAAGAAAATGAATTTCAGGGAATTGAATTGCCTAGAAATTATTTTACCGAGAATTGTAATTAATTGCAAATGTGAAAAATTATAGGGAATTCTATCTCTATTTTAATTAGTGATGGTTAATGATGAATTTTCAATAAAGATAACAAACATCATATAAAAATTCATTAGATTGAAGAATCTTCTATTTTATCGTTCAATACAGTTTTTGTTTCAATTGTACTAATATTAGTACAATGTACAAATTAAAAATATTGTTAGAAACTTTGTATAGTTTTCTTTTATTTAGTGGGAACAAATTACTAACAATAGTAAATTTGTCCCTCTATATAATACAATATAGAGTCTTTTGGAGTCTTGTAGAAGAATTTGTAGAATTTTACTAAAATTAATTTTTACCATTATCCATAAATATATTCTCTTCACTAAATTAAACGTGATATTCCGGAAACAATTTTATAATATCCTTCTAGAGTAATAAAATTGTAATGTCATACTCTTCAAGAGAATGTAATGTTCTTTCATAATAGTATAATATTGTGCTTCTTCGAGAGCAACAACAAATAAAACATATCAATTAAATATGTACAACTAATGTATTTTACGTTGTGATCAATTTTAACATACAAATTGATTAAAAAAATTGAATATGCAGTGTGTAATGATTATAATCTATACATAACAATCAATTAAAGAAAAGAAAACATGATAGTTTATCAATTGGAATTTGTAGGTGGATACGTGCACTAGAATTATTATTTAATGTAATCATACAATCAGCCATATGTAATTCTCATACCGAATAACCAATTCAAAAGAAAATATAAACTTGTGAATAGGAGTCGATGGGTTATGTACGTGACATTCCAAAATATATATTTTGACATTAGGTCCACAGATCACTGATTTTTTATTTTTTATTTTAAAAAATGGATACTGTTCACGTAATATTTCTTACGAATGGATAGTTTAATTTTAACCATAACCGTTGGATTTGAAGAACAATAAGTTTTGAATTTCATGCCCAAATTTCATTACAATCAGACTTCTGCAAATTTTCAACAACTTGGATTTTGAGTTTTTTCTCTATTTTGGTGAGCTCTATAGTGCTGATAACATGTTATAAAACTAAAAGAACTAGAGATAAATATAAAAAATGAAATAGATAGAGCCAAAACTCAAGTGTATTTTATAAAGAACCAAGACTTGTATTTATAAGGTCTATAATGAGAGTTACAATCAGAGTAAATTACTCTTTCGAGTAGATATAATTTATCTAAATATTCTGATAAGACCAAATAAATATCAACAATTATCTCATAATTTTACAACAAATTACAAATCATATACAAATTTTTATTACTTTTCAATCTAAAACATACAAAGAGAATTTATCACAACCATTCTTGCATGTATTCATCACAATTTTTAGCAGTTATATACATTTTAATTGTACGAAAGGTCCCTCAGCTTTTGCTTATTGTCATACTTATGTTTCTTTTTCTTTATGACATTCTTACCCTCAATTTTTCATTAATTAATATATCTAATTCACGAGGATGATTTGTCCAAATATTTAACCTACTTCAAAATGAGATACAAATGTTTTGTACTACTTTTTATTTGTTATTTTTTGTTTTATTTTAACATACAAGGTTTTGGCCCTCCTAACGTTATGGTAAGAATGCAGTGAAAAAATTGAGAACAATAAAAATATAACCTCCTTAATTTAAAGTTCATAGTTGCCATTTTTTTATGGATGTAATGCCTGCATTGTCCTTGACATAAATATTATCTCATAGCAACTAATAATAATGTAATGCGGGCCTATTTAGTACAAACCACATCAAATTCAACCGAACATACAAATTCTCTCACACGCCTTTTCCTTAATTCAATTATTTTATATCTAGTTCTATCCAATCTAATGTGTCAACTTAGCCAGAGGAACAACTAAACAAGACATGAAACCAATGGATTAATTGATATATTTGTATACAGTACCCACATATGAAGTGTCCTACTCAAGAGTACAAATTCCATACATACTTTCACACTCTGTATCTGGTAAACGGCAGCAATTTAAAATATATTTATTTTATTTTATAACAACCAAGCCATATGTCCAATTAAAGCTGCACAATCACAGTAAGTCCGTACAATCAAGTTTATGCTCACAGACCCAACAGTTCACCAAGTTTTAAAATGTAAAACATGGGTTTAAGCTGCAGCACCAACCTCATGACCAGCAGCATTCTTCTGCACAAAAGTATCAACGTACTGTTTCCTGCACTTAGAGACACCGTCTTATTCCTCAAGACTGTAATTTATTTTCTATTTTCTTGTGTGCACGTGCTTGTGCTTTAACATTTTGGATGTCACACCAGCCACTGTTCCTTTTGTTATTTGTTTTCCCCAGTTTTTCAATTTTTGGTGTGTGAGGATGGGTGGAGAGGGTCACCATTTAAGTCCGGAAAGGTTGACTATACCTGGCAGGTAGATGATCATGAGGGCGATTGAATGGAGTCCAAACAGGATCGCCAACAAAGAGCCTCATTGCCTGCACATAATATGGTCAATCGATGCATCTCAAATAAAGCAGCTCAAGTTTTAAAAAGTGCTTATTCACATGCTATGTTGCATTGTTGTGGAAATGACACGAGAGAGAGAGAGATTAATAAAGTATTAGCATAATACATCTGCACTATCTACACACATGAATTGAGTTACATAGACTAGAAGACTACAAATTCAGTATTTAGATGTATACGTTATCATCTCTCCCATAGCAACCTCGTTGCTGTTCTTCTAATTTCTTTTTCTTTGTGAATAGAGACTTCTAAAAAGGTAGTAGCATAAGCTTCAGATAATTTAACATATGACTGCAATTTGGTGTAAGAAATGTGGAGTGTGCTCCTTTGAAGTTTACCTTAATGTAGTTGTCTGAATCCAGCGTAAATCGGTGATACATTCCTGCAGGAAGAACAATCATTGCTCCTTTCTTCACCCAGATGCGGATCCAAGCCTCATCACGATCACGGACATCAAAATAACCTTCACCATGAAGAAATTACATTATTTACCACAGTCATTAAGCAGGGCAAAACCATCTATTCATGTTCATCATCATAAACCTACCGCTCCCTGCAACACAATAGCGGATCTCCTCATCTGTGTGAAGATGTTCTTCAAAAAAATTCTTGATCTTCTCCTCATAATTGGGCAATTTTTCGGGGCAAACCTCACAGAAGTCCTAAAAGAGATGTTAATCCCATTACACTAATTTCACTGGAAACCAAGAAAATTATATCGACTGAAAATTGTTTACAAACAGCTATCTATTTAACTTCAATTATCCCTTTAGTTTATCGTCTACCATACCATGTAAGAATATCCACGAGCTTCACGGATCTTCTTCAACTCTTCATCTGCTTCATAATTGTCAGCATCTAATCTCCAGCTGAGCACTCCAAGTTCTGAAATTTTGCAAGATGACAGACAAAACGCTTGTTTGTAAATTGTAATTATAATGGCATCTCTTAACGATAAATACCAGCAAGTCTATCCAAGGACACAAATTCCTTGGGGTCACGGTGATGGGGTAGTCTCTGATCTTCATTACTTTTATCCATGTACCATGCCTGTATAACTTCCTCTCTATCATCCTGTAACAAACCAAATTTAAGTTCAACTTTCCTTTCCAAACTGCATAACAGAAGGTACAGGAGGGAAAAAATAAAAAAGAGAGAAAAGTATTAGAATTATTGGAGAATTATAGTTGGCTTTATTTATATTTTATAGTAAGATTATAGGAAGAAAGACATTCATCAAAGATACCATGTATACCATTCCACACGTACAGAATAAACAACAATTATTCAGTCTTAACATAAGAAAACCAAACAATAGCTCAGAATAAGAATCCTCAATCGTTAACATCCAAATTAGGACGTCTGAAAAAAATTTCTTGTGTGTATATGAACTGATTTTTCTTTTCCATAGTTCAGAACTGAAGTAATATGTAAGTACGCCTAATTGGTAGACCCACTGGATTATTATCCTATGGAACACTTTGTCAATAAAAGCAGCTTCTCCATACATAATGTAAAGAGATCTGATGTGAATGATTAAAAAAGGAAAAGAAAACTCTTTCCAATCTTCCATGAAAGTTTTAAACGAATTACAGAAATAAAAATTAAAAACACAGAAGTAAATTACCAAATTCTCTAGTTTGTTTCCCCCCTTTTGGGGTTTAATAATAATAGCAGAAAACTGAAGCACATGTCATTTCCTCAACTCTTCATTTTCTGGTAGAGAATATCTCCAATTCAAAGAACCATCATGAAAATATTATCAAACGTCATTGAGAATTAATCTTGTGCAGCAAGGTGGATTACACAGGAAGAATAGAATTAAAAAAAATTGTCTACTAATCCAATAACGCCTACCAAATATGTCCCAAGTTTTTAGATCCAACCATAACAAATCCATAAAGCTTTTAATAAATGTATATAGGTATATGGCGAACAAAATTTTAATTAAGAAAGTTGAGAAGAACAGGAAGGACAAAGCAATCAATCGTTCCAGCAAAATTATATCAGTCCAGTTTAGTCCAACAAAATTCCAGGCCGTTCTCAATTATAGAGAACGCACAAGCAAGATAATTCATCAAATCAAATTCTCGATTTTGTCAAACGTTCAGAATTTAGCTCAGATGATTTTGGTACAAACACGTGACATAAGAAAATAAAATTAACCATATAATCTCAATTAGCAAATACATAAACAATTAAAAACAAACCCTAAAAGGGCCTAAACTGAGATTGTAGAAATGCATACCATGCCAACAGAACCCATTTTTACTCTCCCTAAAACCGAATGGAAGAAAGGATTTGAAGAGACGCGAAAATAATTCTCTATTATGGATATGAGTGAAAAGATATGTCCAGGTTAATTGATTTGATTCGGACAACGAGGGTGGTTTGGTAATTTCACGGAAGAAAATAAAATTCGATTTGATTTGATGCTCGTATTTGGACCGTAATATGGGTCGTATTTTGTCCGTGTTTAAATTCTATTATTTCAAAATTCATATTTTTTAAACTTGTTTTTTATTATATTCTCTCATTAATTAATTTTACTCGTAAACTTCGTTATAAAATAAAGAAAAAATGAGAAAAATGTAAAGAAGTTAATAGACATTTTTTTTTTTTTTTAACTAAGAACCAAAACTTCATATTTATAGGAAAAAATTAGGGGGCGGCAAGAAATATAACAATCATAATAATTAGGGTTATATGGATATAATAGTTATTTAATAATAAACATATAATTTACAACACTCTCACCTGAATGAGATATTACCAAATATCTAACTCGTTAAAACTTTGTCAAGAAAAAAACAATAGGATAAAACTTGAGTTAAGGAAAAAGAGTACATTTGCTTCCCTGATTTTAATAAACGAAAATTCTTGTATCAAATCATTCATGTCTTGTACGTAAATATCTTCAATATTGCAATTCTTTTGAAACATGTTTCATATTTTCTTTTTTGAGCCTGCAAGCAATATCGTCTACATAGATAATATATATTAATATTTATATGTCTATAGTCACATGATAATCTGTTGAAAAATAAATTATTTTGTTACTCTCTTCGAAAATCGTATACAATTTGTAACGCATAAGAAAATTATTTTGAAGGTAAATGTTTTGTAGGTTATGGATATTATTACACAGAATATGTTTCGTTAAAATCTTATTAGAAAAAATCTTGTGGGAAAAATTCTAATGAAGGAAGAAGAACACATTATTTTTTTGAGTATATTACAAAAGTTGTTTCATTAAAAACTTTACTAGAAAAATCTAATTGGACAAAATCTTGGTTTAAAATAAAAAAATACAAAATGTATTTACTCCCCCTCATGATAACATCACTTAAATTATATGCTTCATACATATTAAATCTTTCAAGGATAACAATAAATGTCATGCTGATGAGTTAAATATAATCATATGTCAAATTTCATGCATCGTCAGCATAATAGATATAGATTTTGGATTACATCCACCACAGTCTTTGCAAAAATTATTATTTTAAGAGTTGTGCATTATATGTTAGGACTTTATTTTTCTCATTTACTTTTTGCTTAAATATATACCTTTTGGTGTTTGAACTATAGGGTCAGGAACTTCATGCTTCTCTAATAAGTTCAATTTTGCTAAAATTGCATACTTTTATTTTGTCATTCATTTATTCTATCGATATGTTTCGACGAATTTATTTCGGTATCATCGTTATTCATAACATGAAATGGTAAAAGTATTATCGATAACTTTTTCTTTTCCATTTTATTTCTTTCTCATAACAACATAACTTATTTAAATATCTTAATTTTCAACATTTCAGGTACTTAAACCTCTTTTGAGATTTTATATTTTGTCTTAAATCAAATGTATTCAAGTTTCAGGTATGACATAGATATATTATATATAGCTCTTGTTTGAGTCCCATTTTTTTTTTTAAATTCATTTTTGAATAGTGTTCTGATACAATTTCAATCACACATTTTTCAATAAAATAATATTACACGTAAACCCAAAACTTTTTCTTATTTTTTAACCACACATTTTTCATCAATATACTATTCAAGAATNTTTCTTTTACAAAAGTAGGGCTCAAACAAGCCCATAATGTTAACAAACTGTTGTCCCAAGACGTCAATTCAAGTTGGAGCATTTAAAGCGGTGTGAGAGATTTGATCTCTTGATCAGTAAATGCATCTAAATGAATTATCTTTCGAACTTCTAGTTCAAATTGTCTTTTACGAGGATCTAAATAATACAATGATTTATTTGTACATTATTTTCAGCTTCTTAATTCCTCCTCCTAATGTTGAGAATTGTTCAATTAAATTGACAATCAGTAAATCGTGTTATAAAATATAACCGCTAGAGCTTAAGATATTTTATAAGGGTTCAAACTATGCATATATTCTCAACATTTTTTAATTTCCATCTCAATTCATTTGTGGTGAATCAATTATACATATATTACAGTATCAAAATAATTAGATGGAAATATTAGGCTCGACCATAAGCCAAATATAGTGGGAAAACCTTGATATTGGCATGATGCTAATAACATTCTCTAAACAGAAATGGAAAATACTTTGATCTCAATAGTAAAACTAGGAAATTGATTGGAGACATTTAACAAGTAATAGTGTTAAATTATTTATCGATATCCAACCAACACTTATTAAAATGCTGAGATTTAAGCTCACTAACATTAACGCGACACATAGCTTTGAAAGTATAATATAAACATTATGCTCATATTTTAAATTTGAAAAGTAGTTTCGCAAATTTAAGATTGCGAATACAATGCAATCATCTAGTATTTGTATTATATCTATTAAATACAAATAATATCTAAATGGTCAACATGAAGAATGACAGAGCCCTACATATCACCCTAATTAATTCCCAAAATTAAAGGGATTTAGTCTAACCTTTAACTAGTGATGACTAATGATCAATGACCAATTTATGATACAGAGAACAAGCATTATATGTGTATTCAATGGATAATAGAATCTTTTAGTTCTTCAATAAATTTTTATTTGAATTGTCATTTGCATCATTATTAATCCGGTGATGTTCTAACTGAATATGCTAAACAAGAAAATGTTAGAGTTATTGAATTTCTGGTTCAATACAATATTTGTTTCAATTGTACTAATATTAATATAACGTACCAATTAAAAAACATTAAAGAATAAATTACTATCAATAGTAAAATTTTATTCTCCCACGTAATGTATTATTGACTCTTTCAGAGTGCCAAAACAATACTGTTCTGGATTATTGATATAAATAAAATTGTGCTTATTTATCAACAATTTTAATTTAAAATGCTATTTTTCAAAATCAATAAAATATTTACATTGAAGTATACAAATTTGTGATTCTTCAAATATAACCACGGAATATTCTTCGAGAATGTTTTGGTATAATGTTTATGCTCTTTCGAGATCAAATTCCTAATAAAAATATGGTATGTATAAATTTGTAATTTTTTAGGAACAACAACATATTTTCAAAAGTATCAATACAATGTTCCTATAGAATGTTACTTTTTCAAGAGTGACGACACAATATTCTTTGAAATATTGATATATATATTTTGTTATGATTGTTCATAAACAATAAAACAATATTATTCTAAAATATCGATAAATTAAATTAATTATAATATTCTTCTAATATATCAAAAGGTATAAAATTTATGATTTTATGAACGACAAATTTTTTTTTTATAATATTAATATGTATCTGTTTTTTTGAAATAACCAAATATTCTTTTAGAATAATGATTTATTCATATATAAGTTATGCTTCTCCACGAGTATTAACATATTTATCAGATGCAGAATTATATAAAGTTAATCCTCAAGACTAACACAATATTCTTCTAAGATATTGATTTGTATAAAATTTTGATTTCTTTAGAAATATCGAAATAATATCATTCTTGAATATTCATGCAGTTGAGCTGTAATTCTTCGAAAACATCAACATAAATGTTTTCATATTAAGTTGTGATTATTCAAGAGCACAACAAGATATATACTTTTCAAGAGTATAAATACAATATTCTTCTAAAATATTGATATTAACATTTTTTTCTACCTTTCGAGCTAAATAATACAATATTTTAAAAATCAAAATTTGTGCTCTACATGAGCAACAACTCAATATTCTTCTAGAATAATGAACGAATATAAAGTTCTTCTTTAAAACTAACGACATAGTATTTAAAAATCGAAATAAAGATAACACTGAGTAATTTCAAATTCTTTTAAAAAAAGACCTGAAAAACTTTTGTTCTCCAAAAATTCACGATCTTTTAATCAATTCAAAATTTTTACTATTGGTTGCATAGTAATTTCTTACAAATGAGCCGTTTAATCTTCATCTTAAATGTTCGATTTAAAGAACAATGAGTTGTAAATCTGCCTTTAAAATTTTACAATGATCAGATCAGTGGTTACTGAGACATCAACGTTTGATCACAACTGTTGTAGGTTGTCCAGATTCTGCGATTTTTCTTTTATTTGTTGATTTCGAATTAATAATACCATTCTTCCATAATATATACAACATTGTCTTTTCACAAGTATCAATCCAATATTTTTCTAAAATATGTATTCACTTTTATTTAGTAAGCAACAACAAAATATTTTTTAGAACCTTACGATGTATAAGGTTTATACTTTTTCAGGAATATTAATACAATATTTCTACAGAATATTGTTTAAAAAGAATAATGTTTCATCAAGAACATTAATAAAAAATTCTTCTAGAATCTAATATGTACAAATATTATACTTTTTCAAGAATGACAATAAAATATTATTTTAAATATTGTATGTGTGAATTTGTGCTTCTTCAAGAGTAACAAAATAATACAAATATAACATTCATTTTCAAGCAATACTACAATATTCTTCTGAAATATTAATTTAGATTGTTTCTTTTAAAAAATAATAATATAATATTCTTCTCGAATATTGTACTAAAATATTAAATGGAAAATGTTATATTTAAGTAAATATTTATTTATCTTAAATTGGTATAGTTAAAACGATATGACCAGATCGAATAACTATATCGCTTTGTCATGCAATTCAAAGTTAAGAGAATATTGACATTTACTTTGCGAAGAAAAGAAGAGTTTCTTTGTAAACTCAATTTGTTGGTCCTTGACTTTCTTTGAGGGAAGAAAAAATTATTTTTTTTACCTAACTAGCTAAGAGATTTGTAGGCAGAAAGATGAATAAATTTTGCTGATAACCAAAGACTCATATGTATAGAGAAGAATAGGACTGCAAGAAATATAACAATCATAATAACTAGTCAGCGGTATAATTGTTATCCTCTAATAAAAAATGATTTACAACATATTTAAAAAATATCACTATTTTTTAACCACATATTTTTTCCAAAATACAAAATTTATTCATCCCAAAATTGTAGCTCAAACAAATCCGGATAAGATTACAATGTTGAATTTAATACATTATTCGCATGATCCACGCTTAGCTACGATTGGCTAAATGGTCATAGTCAAAATGTTCTTTTTTCTTTCTTTCTTTTTATTTATTTAGCTTGTGTTTGGTAACCATTTTTGGCCAAAATGAGAATGATTTTTTCACCCGTTATCTGTGTCAGTGGGACCCAAGTGCAGCAGTTTTTGCATATGGCAGCAACATGTTTCCAAATTTGCCATCACTTGTCTCACAAAAAAATTGTTTGAAATGGCAAATTGGTAATTTCACCAAATTTGGAAAAAAAAAAAAGGGACAGCTCCTTCTGACACGGTCACTATATAACGGGTGAAATTTTTCTACAAATAGGATAAAAATGATTACCAAACATAGGCTTAAATTATGGAGCTTTCCATACATTAAATTTTGTAGTGGATAAGCGAGGAATAGTTCATATATAAATAACAATTTTCGTGTGATTGAGTTGTACCAATGACTCGATGATATTTGGGCATTATCTTTCTCCTCGTTTGATGGTGGCCAATAGCTATTTTGATATCTGCAATAGGGGTGAGGCCATTGCCAAAATAAATTATTTCTATATTGATTAAATTATATTTAGCCAATGTTTGGCACTGCAAAAAAATTGATTAAAATTTAAGTCAAAATTAACAATTAATTTTAGTGAACAATACATATATAAGGGGTTTACTATATTCAATTTCTTTTTTAAGAAACTATGTTTAAACATTCAGAAGTCGGGTAGTAAATAATATACAGACAAAGAGAATCTACAGATAACTCGCCGAAGCAAGTAACTTTGATTCCCACAAGCAGAATCTGGTTAATTGAAACCTACCAAATAATTGAGGTCACAAATTGGAAGTTGTTGGCACCGTGTATCAAAATTTTTGAAGACAACAATCACTAACTAAGGTGATAATAGAAGTAGCAAATTGAGATTGGTGATCATTTCAAAGTAGATTTGAAAGGTTTTGAAACCATGGTTGTTGGATAACATTGTATTGTTATTGGATCTTTCGATTTTATGCTTTGAACTTGAAGAACACTAAAGTATATGAATATGTATATAGACTTTTTAATAACTCTTTCGACATGGAATGATTTCTTGTATTGGTTGTTTTTATTGTGTTTAAGAATGAAATCTATCTCCTTTTTATAGATTATCATTCATACACCACGAAAAGACCTCGTTGGTCCATGACAAGATGAGGTTTTTCATGAAAAAGGAGCTAAAAATAGACCAGAAAATAAGACCTAATTGTTTGATTTTTTTGAACTGGGCAATGAGGTTTTTCACGAAAAGGCGCTAAAAACAGACCAAAAAATAAGACCTAACTGTCTGATTTTTTTGAACTGGGCGATGCCCAGTTAGAACCGACTGATCGCCCAGGCTATCCAAAAACTCTTGGGTAGCAAAATATTAGGCTGGGCGATCGCCCACGCCATTTTACGATCCCCTTCATTTTTTTCTCGTTTTGCTTTCGATGTTTTTGTACATGCTCGACACATCCATGTAGTTGTATAATCATTCCAATATACTTATCATTACAAGTTAAACAACAAATTACAACAATCTCCCACTTGTTCAACTATATAATGATACACATATCAATGTCGCAACACTTATGTATAAAGATTAGATATCTTTCGATTTGAATCTAACCATAGTATAATTCTCACAAAGTATCATCGAAATTAAAGGTAACATGATAGTTTTGAACCAGTTATTCTTTGTGATGATATAGATGAAAACACACACACACACACACACACACACGTATCATGTGTTCACAAGTTCCTCAAATTCAATTAGCGCTAATATGACCTTGCACTCATCCTATTTATTGAACTTTCAAAAGAGAAACTCTAACTCTCTATTAAGATGACATCACCTCGAAGTTCATTTAGGCGAAGTTCTTCCAGTAACTTAGTTACTTTTAAAGATAATTGTACTTGGTACTAAACTTCATTAAGAGCATTAATGCTTAACCCTCCTTGAAGTAACAAATATCATTATATAATTAGGATATGATTTTTGTGGAGATTATAATGTTGAAACTATCTACTTATCTAATGACTTGTTTCCCTTTGAATCCGTGGATTACTGTTTTAGTAATGACAGGTAGGGTAGTTGTCGTTTGTGGATATAATTTTTTGTATTTCAAAAGTTTCAACTCCATCCCACTCGGAGTAGATATTACTAAATTTCTATTAAGAGGTTTAATTAAAGGACCCGTTAGGTTCTCAATTGACTTAATGTAATTTAGAGAAATTATTTCACTCTTGATAAATTTCCTTATGTAGTCATGTCTTAAACTCATACGTCTAGACTTTTCATTGTATAGTTGTATGCCTTTGTTAATGTGACTTGACTATCACACATGATATATATCAAAAATATATTCTTCAATCCCAAAAGTATCTCGTGTAGTAGATCCTTAAGCCACTCAACTTTTTTCTCAGTATTTAATAATGCTACGAATTCAGATTTCATGGTTGAATATGTTATGCATGTTTGTTTATTAGATTTTCAAGAAACTGCACCTTATCCAAAAGTAAACACCAAACCCGAAGTAGATTTACTATTACCAGTGTTAGATATTCAACTGGTATCAGTAAATCCTTCTAATATTGTCGGAAATTTGGAATATTGAAGACCTAGATTTTCAGTTTTCTTTAAATAACCAATAAATCTCCCAATGACCTTCCAATGTTCCTTACTCGTATTACTAGTAAAACTATTAAGTTTATTATTCGCAAATGTTATGTCCGGTCTTGTTCATTAAACTACATACATAAAATTTCCTATAGCACTTGCATACTCTAATTGAGTAATAGCTCTTCCATCATTTTTTATAAGTTTAGAACTTAGATCAAAAGAGGTACTATACTCTTTTATGTTCAAATATTTGACCTTATTTATCACATTATCGATATAATGTGATTGACACAAATAGTAACCCCCACTATTCTTAGTAACTTTGATACAAAATATGGTATCCACTTGTCCAAAATCCTTTATCTTGAATGTGGAAGATATAAACATCTTCATTACGTTTATTCTATCCATATGATTGCTCAAAATCAACATATTTATCACATACTTTCGGATATAAACACTTATCTACACTATTACGTATAAGCCCAAATGAAATATTTGCTAAGTCAAATTTTTCATGCCATCTCTTAGGTACTTGTTTTAAACCATATAGTGATTTTACTAGCTTGCACATCTTGTGTTCACTTTTGAGTAACAAACCCTTTAGGTTATTCCATATAAACCTCATCGTCGAGATCCTCATTTAAGAATGACGTTTTGATATCCATTTGATGAATATGCAAGTCACGTATGGATGCTAATGTGAAAAATATTCTAATTAACGTTATTCTAGTTATCGGTGCATATGTATCAAAATAGTCATTTCATTCCCTTTGTCGATAACATTTAGCTATTAATCTAGCTTTAAAGGTATTAAGAGAACCATATACATTTTATTTTCTTCTAAACACTCATTTACAATTGATAGGTTTAGAGTTGGGTGGTAAATCAACAAGTTCCCAATTATTGTTTGACATAATTGAATCATTCATCTTTAATTGCATCTTTCCAAAAGATACTATCACGAGAAGCGATAACTTCTCTATAGGTTTTAGGATCGGTTTCCACTTGTAGAACAAAATGTATTGTTCTAACACCATTCTTCTTATTTCCCTTTACTAAATGAAGTGAAATAAGTTGAGAATCTATTTCGTTTGATCCTAATATCTTTCATATTCGAGTTCTTTTACTTTTTCGAGACTCACTAGATTTATTAACATTTTTAGGAAATGTTTCATCTTGTGTTCCACTAAAGTTAAGAATTTCTTTATGAGATTCCCTTAATTTATTATCTGAAGGTAATGAATTTTCAAAAAACTCCACGTCATTTGATTCAACTATCACATTGGTTTCTAAATTTAGTAATTGATATGATTTGCTATTGCTAGCATATCCAACAAAGACACATTTGATGTCTCTTGGACCCAACTTGATCTTTTAAGGGTTCATGTTCTTACAATATGCAAGACAACCTCATACTTTTAAAGTATCCAATATTTGGTTTTCTTCCTTTCCACAATTCATAAGGAGAAACCTTTGTAAACTTTTAAGGAGTCATGTTCAACATGCACTCAACAAGGTTTCACCCAACAAGTTAAATGGAAACTTAGCATATATTAACGTGGTATTTATTATTTCAACTAATGTTCTATTTTTTTCTTTCAATTAAACCATTTTGTTAGTGTATCATAGATACATAACATTGCTGTACTATACCTTGTTGCTCACAAAATGAATTAAAATACTAGAGAAGTATTCATCTCCTCTGTCACTTCTAATTGTTTTTATTTTCTTGTTTAAGTGATTTTCAACTTCCTTTTTATATGTTTTAAACATATCAAAGTCTCCATATTTATATTTCATTAAATAAACATAAGTATACCTAGAATAATCATCTATAAGGGTAATGAAATATCTATTTCAACCCTAGTTAACATGACATTAAGTTCATATATGTTCAAATGAATAAGTTCTGAAATTTGTGAAGCCCTATTCACACTTTGGTAATACTTTTTTACCATTTTCGATTCTACAGATGTTTAAATATAAGCATCATTCGCATTGTGTGAAATCGTTTCACATTTAAGCATTCATTTCATTGCACTAGTACCTATGTGACCTAATCTAACATGTCATAACGTAAATGAATCAGTCAAGTAAGCAAAATCAACTTTATTTTTATTAAGATTGTCAACAATATATAGTTTGACCATACTTTCAGAAGAATAGTACAAGGTTTTTGGACTAATTAACACTTTTGATGCTCGATTTTCCTAAGAGATCTCCACTTGCTAAGTTCTTATTCATATCTGAAATATGTAATACATTTGTTAAAGTAATGATTTTTTCGAAAGTGAAGATGATATCAACATTTCCTTTCCCTACAACATTGGAGTGACTTTCATTACCCAATTGTATCTTTTGCTCTCCATTTAATTCATGATAAGTCTTGAAAAGTGACTTATAATATGATACATGAATAGTTGTACATGTATCATATCACCAATCGAAGACTTTGCCCTTCATAGCATTTATTTCGCCGGCGGTAGCTACAATACTATTTTTATCGATGGAGTTAATTTTTTTCCTCTTTCTTGTTTTGTTTTCGATGTTGACATTCCTTCACAAAATGTTTGGATTTTTCACATAGAAAATAATTTCCCTTGGGCTTCTTCTTAAACTTGTTAAAGTTTTAGAAGGTTTCCCCTTTTTTAATTTGTTGGACTGCTTGATCTTTTCAACGGCATTTGCTTTTAATGTGCTTTTATAAAAGTTTTCACTCTTATCTTTTGCTCTCGATTCTTTCACAATTTGAGATGTTTTTGAACTTGTTCCAAAGATTAATCTTGGAAATTATGAAGAATCTTCTTTCGGTATTCTTTCCAAGTCCCCAAGAGTTTAGCAATGATTGCTCCTAGTTGGAAAGATTCCGGATGTTCAATCGTAACCGCCGTTTATTTGTTGACAAGTACTTGCAATTCATGCACTTGGGGATGAAGATAAATATTTTCAAGAAATTTAAATTCGAAAATCTCGATATTCAGGAATTTCTTAGTACATTCTTCTTCGGTCTTGTATTTATTCTCTAAAGTATCCCAAATTTATTTTGCCGAAGATGTGTTTATGTAGAGATCATATAACCGGTCAAATAGTGCGTTGAGTATATGATCGTGACAGATCAATTCATCCTCTTGACGTTTTTGCCTATGCGCTCTTACAACATCCATGTCTTGATCCATCGCTTCTGGTAGTGGAACCGATTTCGGATCAAGGATGTAAAAGATCTTCAACATCGTGAGAAGGAATTTCAACTTGTCTTGCCATCGAGTGAAGTTCATTCCATCAAATCGATCCAAACGAACAAGCTCTTGATTCGATCGTCTACATCCTAGGTCTTCTCGTTCCATCATCTAGCTTATGTTTAAGTTTGATGATAGTCATGGTAGTCTTGTTCTCCATAAAAAAATCAGTTTGGGATTTTTGGAAAATTGATCCTACGAGGAGAGTGGAGAATAGAAACCAAAGGAAAAGACAAACACCAGAAAATGGCCTGAACGCGTAATCGTTGTCCTCAAACTAAATTTGCCCCCTCTAGGATGATTATTGATACTTAAAAGGACACAAGACAAATGGTTTGTAAGATTGAACAAGCCTTAGAAGAAGATAAACACTAAGCACTTGTATTTTTCCTTTGAACTTGAAGAACGCTAAAGTATATGAATATATATAGAGACTTTTTAATAACTCTTTCAATATGCAATGATTTATTGTAATGGTTGTTCTTATTGTGTTTAATAATGAAGTCTATCTTCTATTTATAGATTATCATTTTGCCTCAGACGTCTTCTTACATGCTCGACACACCCATGTTGTTGTATAATCATTCCAATATACTTATGATTACAAGTTGAAAAACAAATTAAAACAAAGATTACTAAAATAATGAAGCTCTTCAACGACAAGAAGCATTACAAAATGTAAGGTTCTCTACTATAGCTCATGAGAAAGTGAAATGAAACAGCCAACCCTTCCCATGACTTGACTGTATTTAATTATTCCCGTATTGAAAATTCTATGAGCTTGACAATAAACTAAGTACCCGATTCTTTTCTTGTCCATGTTTGGTTTAGTTAAAAATTAGATTGTTGGTAAATTTTAATAAAAGTTGATTAAATGAATATTGAAAAGTTGATAAAAGTTGTGAGTTCTATAAAAAATGTTGTTGAAAATGAGCTAGAGGAATAAATTTCAAATATAAGGGTCAAATATGGGCTTAATTTCCTCTGTTTTCCCTTATCAAAAAGTGAGATTTTGAGGTGTAAAACTGGGTTAGGCAGGAGAGGGAAATGTGTCCAATATATTTTTCTAATTTTTTAGGGAATAATACATAAGTAAGACCTTAACTGTATCCCAAGTAAATTTTAAGAGAAAAATGTTTAAAAGTTTAAACTCGGATGATAAATAATATATTATATATCTAATAAATATCCATCATAATTTCTGGACCCATTCCAATCTCTCTATACAGACTCATTCCAGCCATAGTCACCGTCATCCTCTCTCACACCACGGTAATAGCACAGATCTAAATAATTGCGTCTGATTCGAGATCCATGAGTACATCATCTCAAAGGTAGTGTTGAATTTTTAATTTAGCAAAACATTGACGAGAATGGACGAATTATCTAATTGAACTAATTTAGACAATTGAATGGCATCAAAATGATTGAAGGAATGAAATTTTTGGCGGTGCGGCTTAAACTACCATAGCGAACTCGCCCATCAATGGAGTGTAAATTTGATTCAAATGTTAGATTTATCACCAGATTCAGTGTAAAAAAGTAAATTTTTGGCGATGTGATTTAAACTATATGTAAACTGTTAGCTGTGATGTTGATCAAATGGTTTGTGACCAATTCTCTTAGATCTGTGACATTTGCGCAATGATATGTTATATGTGATATTGATCCAATGACTTGTGACCAATTCTATTACATCTGTGACATGTAGACATTGATCTATTACTTATACAAAATGACCTGTCACATGTAACATATGAACTGTGACATGTGAACTTAAATTCGTGACTTGTTATCAGTGTATACAAACATTTGATATTTGATCATTTAATATTGATCTGTGACCTGTTGACATTGATTTGAAACGTATACAATATGATATGTGACTTGTGAACATGTGATCTGTGAACTATAACCTATGACCCGTGAACATAAATCAGTGATATGTGACATATGGACATTGATCTGTAATCTATATACAATGATGACATACGACCTGTAACAAGTGCACAAAGACTTGTGCATGTTATCAGTGACAAAGACATGTGACACATGATATGTGACGTGATAAGTGTGTAAAAACACACTTATTCGGCACTTTTCGGAGTTATATTAGAATTGAATTGGAGCTGATTTCTACGCATAATTGTGTAAT
>CAIGRT010113933.1:0-15637 GCA_903798405.1 Fraxinus platypoda | reverse complement strand
TTCCATTGATCCAACAAATTACCCCTATACTATTGGGGTAAGTACTTCTCTTGAAGTCGACGCTTCATTTCATCCCAACTCCCAGCAGGGGGGCACTGCGTCTCCCAAGAAGCTCCTCGACACTTTCCCAAAAGAGTTGAGCGGTGCCAATTAATTTCAGACTAGCAAATTAAACTCTCCAATATCCCGAGACTCCATACCAAGCAAAAAAAGGTCAATATCTCTAACCCATTGAGTAAATACTCTAGGGTCTAAGCAACCATCGAAGGTTGGGGGCATCCAATTTAATGTTTCGAAATAAACGCTCATCTTGGCGAGGAGACTGACTATCATGATGGTGATGTTCTCGCTCCTGTTCACGAACTTGATGTCCATCCCTAAGGTCACGTCTCACATGTTGGTGGCCTCCTTGGGGAAGACGATAATGCCTATTATTGGACGCTTCCGAGTTTTCAACTTTAGTCGAATGTGGGGTTTACTCAAAGGTGGACAACCTAGCAGTTAAGTCTCTATTCTCTTCACGAGTAGCAGCCATCTCAGTTTAGACAACCGCTAATTGAGTTTGTAACTACTGTTGGTTAGTGTGCTAATTGTCGGGTGAGGGCATCAAATTGGGATGGGTCCATGGTCAGGTTATTGGAACTAGATATGATAAGACGATCACTACGCAACTGCATGCAACGTACTACCAGCGAAATGAAGGGTACTGGAACTAGATATGATAAGATGACCACTATGTAACTGCATGCAATGTACTACCAACTAAATGAAGTGTATGGAGAGATCAATAAACAACTCGTTTTAAAACTGAAAACAGCCACATGAGCATTTAAATTTACAAATTTTTATTTTTATTTTTATTGTTATTATTATTAGTATTATTATTATTATTTTGGATTATGTAGATCCAAATATGGCAAGCAAACACCGCTGATCTATCTAAAATAATAAAATCAAGGGTCAAATACTAGTTAGTAACTTAATCACGTAAAATAAATAAGATAAACGTGGGAATATAATAAGGTTCGAAATTAAAAATAAGTAGGATAAAAGTGATATAACACAGTAAGGGGTTTATGGACGTGAATTGTAGGTAAAGATTAAAATAACAGCAACACAAAAATTTAATTGATGCAATTTAAAACAAAATAGTAATATAAACTAACGATAAAGAAATAGTAGCTTTCTTATTGTACGTCGAAGTAACCAAGCCAATCTACAAGTTTGTAGAAGTAACCGAGTCAATCAATAGGTCAAAAGAGGTACCTAAAACGTTAGAAAATACTTTCTTTTTTTCACACTTCTTTTAAAAACTAAAGCAGATTACACTATATAATAAAATAAGGGGCCCAAACCGAGGCCCATATCACCAATCAAATATACCATAAACAGAAATAAAGCAAGCCGCAATTGAGGCCCACGTCGTGAGAGAACTGCCGTGCGGTGAGACGAAGTGGTAGTGTGACGAAGTACCAATGATGGTTCTTTGGCTGTTAGGTTTTGTATCTGCCTGTTCGGTAGTTTACAGGCTTTGAAACGGGGGAGCCGGCATGTTGATTCGGGTGGGATCTATGGGCGGCGGTGACTGTCTAGGGCTTGGGCCGACGGCGTTAAACTGTTATAAAGAGTGGTGCCTGTTGCTTGGTAAACAGACTTTGGTAAGTAAAGCACAGACTTTGGTGGGTTGCAGATTTGTTGATGTTGGTGGTTACGTTGCTGGCTGCGTGTGTCACTTTGGTGTTTGGGGACTCTGACTGGAATATATTTTGCAACTAATTTGATGAAGGAAACGAGGTTTGGCTATGAATTGTTGAGGCTGCGTTTCTCTTGGATGAATTGTTGAAGGTGATGAATTGTTACCCAAGTTTAGCTCTGATCCCAAATTTGATGTAGGATGAATTCGAATTCCAACCAAGAACTTAGAAGAAGAAGAAGAAAGCAGGGGAAGAACCAGGGAAGGGGAGAAAAACGTTGTAGCCGCCGCTTTAATTTAATTCAATCATTAACTAATTCAACTACAATGAAAAAATCCAATAAATAGTAAAACTTAACCTACTGGTGAAGGGCTTGGGCCAACCCACTACTACAAACTCAATAATAGAAAACATAAATAATAAAACCCAATAACAATAAAAATAAATCTCGACGATGTCTGCATCACATAGACAATAATGCAGTGTCTTATTTCCCATGAGATTGTGGACTTGTACAGATTGCTGGTGCTCAACTGGATGCTCTATAGAAATGATTATTTTTCTTGGGGTGGATTATAGATACAGTTGATCAGTTTAAAGGGAAAAAAAAGAAGAAAGAAATTCAGATCAACGGATGAAGTTGTCTTTCAGTGAATCTAGGAAGGAATCATAGATGAAAACCTATCAGGAGGGTGTCTTTATATGGTGGCCAAGTGATATTTGTCCATTCTGAAGGGCGTAGGAAAATTAAACATTTTAAAAACAGAAAATGGGTCTAATAAATTTAGTATCATGTAGAACCTTGAAAATACCTATATATTTCATATTGATCGCCATCTTCTGAACATTTGTGAAATGATCCTGCCACATGAAACATATATCTAAATTCAAATTATTGAAATCAAAGTAGAAAGAAACTGGTAGAAACAGTAGTAGGAAAAAAAAACTGTGAACGCAGAGCTGCTAGAGCATCCCTTTTTAACGAAAATGCAATTAATTATACAATAAAGTAGATCCAGACACAAGAACAGTGCCAATTGCCATCATATATTCTATGATGTCACCTTAGCTGTATAGACAGACAATGAAAATGTACCAGACAAGGCAAGAAGAAAACCAGGTATTTAACTAGAACAATATATACATATGATAGGTTCTTTGGGTCCAGCAACACCACTAAATATCTTATTTGACCAGAAAGCAGATAAAAGAATATCACGCTGTTGAAATAAGGTTAAAATACAATTCAACTACAGTTACTAATGAAATGATGGAATAAAAAAGAAACGCTGAATTAATTTACTTTTTCCAATCATTCAACTCATACTCCTGTAATGAATGCAGAACCACAAAGCCAGTGAATCGCCCCATGAAGATCATCAAGTATCGCTGACAGCAGCGGTTATTAACAGAAACTAAAATGGAAGATAAACAGAAACAACCAAGTGCATTTTCTAAGAGAACAACAAAGCCAATGGAACTCCACTTGAAGACCATCAACTCATCAAGTATCGTTGACAGTATCGTTGATGATAGATTTCTAGAATAAGACAATTTTAACTGACAAAAGAACTGTAAGGAAATATATAAAATCATTTGCTGGGTACCTTAATCTTTTGTGTCAACCAAAGACCAGAATCCAAAAGTAACCTGTTTCCTGATGCATCTTTCTCGTCAAATGCGTGCATGCTCTGAGCAACATAGTCCTGCCCTGCTCCTTCAGCCAACACAATAACTATGTGCCCATTTTCTTTCAGCCTCTGTTCAACAAATTCAAAGAGCCCGCCCTGGCCTTCCAAATAGAATGGGGACTCCGGAATCAAACAACAATCCTGTCATGATTTTATTACTGTTAGCGAACTTGCAATAGTCTCATCATTCGTAGAAACAGTTGTGCAGTTACACCCTCTCAGAGAATTCAAACCACAAACAGAAATTTTGTTTGCATGATTAAAGGAATAGTCAAGAAGAATTTTCAAATACTAACCCAAACGAGTTTTGAAGAAAAAATCCAATCACCATTTTGCACACACAATAATGGGTACAATTATAATATCTTAAACAAGTCTCAGAAGAAAATTTTAAAAATGCTTCAATCTATTGTGACTGAATTTTACTACCCAAGATTACCCACAACTGTAATGCAAAATTTTCAATTACCAAAATAGTATTATGCACACACACACACACGGAGGGTTTGAAGTATCTTACCACGTCTCGACTAGCCAAGGTTGCATGCATAGCAATGAACCCTATGAGAATTCACAATCAGTAAAATAGCAATAAGAAATTTAGGTTGACAAATCTGTTACGAGAAGAACTATTAGCTCTTATCACACACAGCTCAGCTACCCACCACTGTATCTACCCATAAGCTTCACAATTCCGACTCCATTTTCTACACTCTCAACCTCCACATGTGCAGCATTTATAGCCCTCTGAGCCTCTTCCACAGCAGTATCAAAACCAAAAGATTTGTCTATCACCTACAATGAACAGATGAGGAGCAAAAAAAAAAAAAAAAATTACTTCCTGTTATAGAGTTTAATATTTTTAAATTCAAGAACACTACATTAAAATAATCAAAATCAGAAGAACCTACAAACCTACCAAGATATAATGTCATCTTCGCCTCAATTAACACATAACTCTATATGCGATGGAAAACTCAGTAGGTCGCTTCCAGATATCTATCAAACTTCAGGTATACATAGAGAATTCACCAAAGGCAACTCATACCAAAATTGTTTCCGACAAAATCCAATGAAAGTAATACAAGAATGGGTTTACTAATGGATCGTGTTTATATAAACCCATAAATAGATTTTGCATCTAATGGGTCAAAATCCTCGACCCCTGGCACATCAAACTTACTATCAGATCAACTAGGACAAGCCAAATGTAAGTAAGTTAAGCTGAGACAGAGGACTATATCTGAGGTAATGAATTATTCAAGAGCAGCTTTTGATTTAAATTTTATCCTTTTCCTTTTGCCATTAAAGCCCTTGTTTGGTCCCCATTATTTTCAAAATACATTTTTCTTTCTCTTATTTTCAACCACACATTCTCCATCAAATCACTATTCCAAAATGCATTTTTGGGAAAAAAAAAAAATGGGGCTCAAACAGGCTCTAAGAGATGACAACTAGTGTCCTAACCAATAAGGAAAGGAACTAATAACATTAATGATGAGGGATACAGAATTGAAAGCAAAGACCAAAAGGTACATTTATCAATTTTACCAACCAGACTGAAACATTAAGAAATACAGATGATGGAACTTACAACAATATCATTATCAATTGTCTTTGGAATCCCAGCTACTGCGACTCTAAGACCACGCTTTTCAACTTCCTTGACAAATAGAGTGCAAAACATTTTGTCACAATATTATCAAACAGAAAAACAAATTGATAGAAAATGACAGCTTTCAATAATTACCTTATAAATTGCAGCTGCTCCTTTTTGAGTACCATCCCCTCCAATTATGTAAACCTGAAAAAAATTCCAATTTGCTTAGATCATTGATCAAGCCAATGGAAAAGGACAATGAAATTCACCTGATTTATCCCCCGGTCCTGAATATTGTCAACTATCTTGTTGGTATCATGACCTCCTCTTGAAGTTTGCAGGAAGGTGCCACCACGCTTATGGATATCGTTAACAACTTTAGGCGTCAATTTAATGGTATTTTTAGAGTAGAACCCTCTATATCCTCCCTGAAAATTTTCAATTTGTGAACTAAGCTGACTTGAAAGTTAGCTAGTTCATGCATAGACATCTATACATGATTCTTTATAAATACCATAACCTTGTTGGTTTTGGAAACCTGGGTAGAGCATTTCAAAGTAGAGGATAAAATACAGGGTTTCATTAGTTTCATCTTAGTCGAGACCAACAGGAGTTATCTTAAGATTACAAGATCAATAACATCAAAATGACATCAAGATAACTTGCAGAGGTCGTATCCAACAAAACTATTGTTAAATTTGAAAGACTAAACTTGCATTTCAGTAAAGTATGGAAGATAATCACAGAAACCATGAATATGACACAGTTTAGTTACTTACTTTATCTTAATAGAAGAAAAAATTTCATTCATTATTCAACGTATACGTGAATAAGAAGAAAAGCATGTGTGAATCTATAAAACTAACCTGAATTCCAAGTATATCATCAACTCCATACATATAATTCAAACCGCATACTATCTCGCGTAACACTGTATTGATTCCCGGGCATAAACCCCCACATGTCACAATACAAGCACGCACTTCTTCCGAAGTGAAATAAACCTAAAATCAGATAAAGAAAACGTTTACACCACACCCATTCAAGAACACTATGATATCCAAATCCATCATAGTAAATAATAATAATAATATTATCCAAATATTATTTGGAAAACTTTACGTGCCTTTTCTCGAGGCCCTGCACGTCGAAAGTGTACTCCCCTAGGACTTTCCTTCTGAACAACAATCTGAAAACAAAACACGACATCAATTAGCTTGCATAAACTCATCTCCGCTTATTAACTATAAAAAGAAGATGAAAGTCATAAACTATTATGCCTTCTGTGTCACCATATCTTCAGGGCTGACAAATGTTTTCCTGTCACAAAATAATACACAAGTGCATAAGAAGAAAAACCATCAAACTTCTCATAATAGCATGCCAAAATCTAAACCATGACAATGACACCTTAAAGAAAGATCTCTACTTTTTCATCAACAAATAGCTTACTTGACGATGGCATAAGCTTGGCTCTTTTTCAATGGATTTGGATATGACTGAAAAGAAAACAAGAAGAAGAAAAAATAGGGCACTTCTGATTTTAAGAAATTGACAGGAAATTGATAAATTACATTTGAAACGCATTCTTTTAAGTTACTGAGCGAGAAATACCGGTAAATCGGGGAGAAAATTTGTCAAGTGAGGGACGTCTTCGATGATAAAATCGGAAATTTGATCTTCGTTAACATTAACATTGCTGCCGTTGGAAGTTTGAGCTCTGATTCGTAGTGAGAATGGTTGGCGCGAATTACAAATAAACAACGGTTTTTTTGCAGAGAATTTGGGGATGAAGGTTGGATTATAGAAATCAGAAAATGATTTGAGATTTCTATTAGCATAACTGGAAGGAATCGAAGTTCCAGAGAGAGGTAACAACGTATTGGCGTTGGAGCTGAGAGCCATTTCCATTTTTGTTGGGTTTTCCGCTTTCAGATCAATATGTATGACTTTAATCTAGCCGAAAGCCATGTTATTACGTTCTAGTTTCTAGTCGTCTCTCTATTCCTTATTCCTTGTTTGGTTACACTTAACAATTTTATAAAAAGTAAATTAAATTTTAGTTTTTGAGATCTCTCTAAAAAATAACCTGACCAAAACAAAAATTATATATTTCATGGAACCACAAATCCAACTTATTTTTAAGACGGCCGAAATCGTGGAAAATTGAACAAAATGAGATTATGAAGAACCATATGACAATGCAATTAATTCTAGAATTACCAAAATTTGCAGAGGAAAAAAAAAAAGCTCTTGTACACTTATGAGGTATATAAGCCCCCGTTTGATCTACATTATCATCTCATTAAAATGAAAAATATGACCGTTATCCATCACATCAACATTTAAATTCAAATTTTCTATTTCTTGTGTGGGCCTCAATAACGACTATATTTTTCATTCTCATTCTATAATAATTTGGCTCAAACAGGGCCTAAAACTAAATAACAAGAAATTGAGAATAGAGGCGATCCAATTCCAAGGTTGAATTGAAATAGTAACATTAACTCCGTCGTGTAAAAACATGAAGAGATCTTAAGCACATGTTCGATGGGCTCAAAGTATTAAATGCTTCGCCAACATGACTTAGATGATGCTACATTGCATACCGAACTCATAGTCTTGCATTTTCACTGTGCAATTATTGACTAATACGTAGAGCCGACTCAACATATTGATTAACAATCTTACTACATGTACATCAACTTTATAACAAGTTTGACATTGTGGTGAGTTGTCAATTTTTCATACATTGATTTTTTATTGGTATTTTTATATATTAATTTGAACAATACTTTAAATAATCAATAATATTATAATATAGATATTGACACATCACACAAGGTCGTCTTTAATGTATCATTTTCATGTACAACTATCATAATTGATTGATTAATTAGGAAATCGCTGAGGCCTCAAATTTCAATTTTTATTTTTTTGTACAATTTCACCATCAAAATGTTCAAGCTATATTTTTCTATACTGATAATTAAAAACGTTTATTTTCATAGATTTTGTATAAAAATAAAATAAAAAAGTTCAATTAACAATGGTGCATGGATTATAACCAACTACATCTCTATCACAGTATTCGTCGATATAGGTATGTCGGTAATATTGATTTATCAGTTTCACTAATTTTGACCAAAATCGTAATAAATATTAATTTCTATCATGTCACCTGCAACAATACCATCGACGTGCTTTTCAGTGATTACTTGTTCCATTTAAATTTATATTATTTTCTTCTATTGGTTTCATTAAGACACCTAAATTGTTTGAGCTACCTTTATCGACACAAGAAATTGGATAGTAGTTGAGAATTTTGACTAGCAGCTGATTCTCTTAGCTGTAGATTCATTATTCTCCATTTTTGAAAAATAAAAAATAAGGGAGACTCGGTCTACTCTTGAAAAAAAAAAAATAGGTAATAATTCTCAACCCCTAAAATGCAATGAGTGCTTATTCATTTGATAATTGACAAAGCTCAAAAATGGTTCGATCGACAGAACTTTGATTTAGGAGCCACTAAATAACGAAATGCTTAACAATGTAATGGTAAAAATTATCATAAATCAAAATCCAGAAAACCAAAATACATAGGTGAATGGCTTCATTATTCCAATGTTAATTTACAGTCAAAAAAAATTTTCATGGTAAAAAAAAGTAGGACTTTGTACATAGAGTAATGTTTTATAACATTCCCATTTTAACGCGAGTAATGTTTTTCGAGTCAAGTTTACTTTACCTTATTTAAGTCCCGTTTGGCCCCATTATTTGGTATTATAATTTTTGAAATATTATTTTTTTGGAGAATAGATTATTGGAAAAAAAAAAAAAAAAGGAAAAGTTTTCAATTTACGTGTAATATTATTTATTGAAGAATGTGTGATTGAAAAGAAGATAAAAAAAATGTATTATATTTTCAATAGGGGTCAAAGGGGGGGCTCATGTTTCTTTAGTAGTTTTTTCCTTCCATCCAGGAGTTTCTCATTTCTTGGATGGGAGTGTAATAAAAGATTACAGAAAGTGTACATTTTTTTTATTTTTTTGGGAGGAATTGAAACCCCGGGATGGGACCCCTAAGAGATCTTCCTCCACTAGGATCAGAAACTAGTGACTATGAAAAGATTTGTCTATTTCAATGCAATATTTTCATTTATAATTAGTAAAAACTGATCCAAAGCTTTTTGTTACACACCAGGAAGATAATGAATAAAGAAAATATCCCATAAAGATGCTAATTTTCTGTAAATTGGGCCCTCCAGTGAGACATAAGAACCTGGGAACCATTCACCTGCATTACCTTAATCCTCGTCCAGTCTCGAGGATGACACTCCTAAAGAAGAAAATGATCGATCATGTGTTGGATGACATCTGCACCCTCACTATGCATGTAATGCTCTTTTACCTGAATAATTTTCAGATGCGACCAAAAATCAGCGTCTTATTTGAATACTCGACAAGAAATGGTAATGATACGAGGTGAAAGATAAAGACAGTGCTCCGACTCCTAAAGTTGGGAGTGCAAATGCTATGCCACACGGTACGTTGTTTGAACAATAAAATATCCTACCAAAGACCTCGTGCTCAAAGTATCACTAATGGAACTACAGCAATTGTAAATCCCAAAATTGCCCGGAGAAGGAAATGGGATGTTCTCTACCTATGTTGAAGCACAATAGGGATGGGTAGTCACGAAGCTTAAAACCTAACAATTTTTGCTTAGGTTTGATCGGTTGTTGCAGAATGATATCAGAGTTCAGTAATCGAAGCGAGGACACTGGCCCCCAGAGGAAATGTTGAGCGCTATATATGCAAGACTTGTGAAAACTACTGTTGAAGTTTTTTCCAGGAGGAAGTGAAAAAGGGACAGGTCGTCACAGGGTCCAGCACCCGACAACAACGAGTAGGCTTGACTCGTCATCGCATCAATATCTTAGTGGAAGTACAGAAAGGAATTTCTATCATTTATTCCCTCTCCCACAAGAGAGAGCAGCCCCACTGTTCCCCAAGCAATATTCTGTGTACAATAGACATGCATACAGTAACATATACAAACATGTAGCAGTAACGAGAGAGGGAGTGAAAGAGACCTGAATAACACTATGTGCAGCAAATTTAAGCTTGCTCCTGTGGAAGCTGACGTCTACTTTTTCCCATGTCAAGCGAGATAGGCCAATCACCAGCTCCTCTGCATCACNCGAGATAGGCCAATCACCAGCTCCTCTGCATCACGTAACCCAGCATAAAATTAATGCATCATTCAGAATTAATGAACATAAATTTTCAAAGGGGCCAATGAGAAATCCACTACACAAGAAACAAAGTTTTGAGTAAGAGATTGGCACGGATAAGTTAAAATGAGAAGTGCATACAGATGTTGCTTGTGAAATCCCCTAGAGATCATAGAAGAAGACAATGTAATAGATCTACTCATAAAGCATTAACCACGAAGTTCCTGAATCTTGTCAGGAAAAAAAAAAGAAAAAAAAAAAAAAATATATATATATATATATATTATAGGAGATTCTGGTGGTACTAAGGTCCATCGAGTTGGCCTGTTTGTGGCTCCAAGTTGCTTTTTCCTTTTATTTCTTCATGGGAATGTAGGGACAGATTTTTTCTATGTATATCTTTGGCAAGGGGAAATCTAACTATATTAACAGCATTAAAGTTACTGATTTAATGACATGAAGCATAATTGAGAAATCATCTAGAACATAAATCACATGCCCCTCAAACGATTAAAGCATGTAAAAGTGTGCACAAAACAGAAGGCAGATGAAATAATCCTCCGACCTCCAACAATAGTTATTATATATTCACCATGCAGAATGCTCACATTATGGACTTCGCAGAAATAGTTTCCATGACATGCTAAATTCTTGGTGATCCTATATTTCTAGAAGGCTTTGAAGTTAAAAGTAACTATCTGTTGGATTTTGCAGGAAATAAAAATTTAAAAGCCAAAGAAGTTACTTATTTGGAAAAAAAATTCTAAAATGTGGACTTTACCTAGTAAGTTCACCTAGAATAGCTTACCAAATACTCACGACTCTTTTAAATGAATTGCTAAAATCCTTAAATCCACTTGAGAGTATTTCGAATCATATTCTTAATATTTAAGGATAAAATAATCATTACTGTAAAATCATAATCCCACTTTTAGCAGTCCAGATAAGTGAAAAACTACATTTTGGCAGATAGAGTACCAATAAATCTTCATTCGGATGTGTAGGGATCACCAAATGACCAGGTGAAAAGAGAGATGCGACCAACAAAAGCAGCAGCACAGACTGATGTTAAAAAGCAGCATAAAGTCACATAATTATTGACCAGGGCGTGAAAATGACTTACAAACCTTCCAGCTCGTCTAAACCATCATCATCTGTGGAAACAGACTCGCGCTGCTCTCCATCGCTTGCTTTGCAACGCTCTTCATAAACAATATGAGGATATTTTTCATCTAGAGAATCCTCCCACTGAGAGAGGGTATTTTACAGTCATGCAAATCAAAATTAAAATGTAAATGCTTGATTAACTGAATGGTGATAACATACCTTGGGCAGTTCAATATTACGTCTTATTGATGATGTTCTCCAGCCCACTATATCTAATAGAGATTTTCTGAAGGAAGACAAGATGCTAGAAACCAACAAAGTGTAAAATCTAGCAAACATTTAGCCCAATAAAATAAGTAAATATAGTAAGGTCCACAAAATCAGGATACGGTCATAACCAACATTTGAATACGCCACCCGGCGTTGAAATGAACGCAAACCAGACCTGCATAAATGAGTTGTAAAACATAGAAAGACTTGCATGTCACACGTATTCATGCATACACATGAATATCTCGAAACAGCCTGGAGAGTTTCAAATCTAATCAACATAAAAGAATAGGGTAGAAGAAACATACATAAAATGTAATTCTCCTCTGTCTTCTAGCATGCATTTTAATAATGGAGGCTTTCCTTCATCATCATCTGTAAGAAAGAGGTGCCGACCCGTTCTTCTGAATATCAAATGAATTACACAACCAGCTAATCTCTCAAAAGCAGGTACTCCAAAAAGAAATGGTACCTAACAAATAGACAAAAAAGCTAATGCTAAAACAAATCCAAGAATTATGACTGTGATTCCGCATGACAATCAAGAGATTCAGAACTGGTTTAATATTAAAAACGACTTAAAGATCAGCAGTAATGCGGTGTCAGGATCAGGATCAGAACATCTCTTCTCCCTCAAAGTTGGGGTAACAGATCGAGAAAAAATAAACAAAAATTTCTATATCAGAAACTGGTGTCATTCATGTTACGCTCTTGTCCCCTCATAAAAGATTTAACCACGATAGATTCATAAAACTCATAAGCAACCAAGTGTAAACTATATTCAGCTCACATTCAGAGATCTAATGTCTTTGATTGCATAAGAAGGCTTAGTTTGCATCCTATAGGCCAAGTTCATCCTTGCAAATTCGACATGCTAATTGTGAAAAGGATACAAACTATGCAGTTTACCAAAAAGTCCAAGAATTAAGAAGATAGTTTTCCAAGGGCCAACAGTCCTTGAACTCTAATATGAAATCCCAAAAAATGGGCATCCAGCTACCCACATGCTGAACAAGCAATTCCATCACTGAACTGCCAAGGTAATTCTAACAACAATCTTAGCAAGGTATAGTAAAAAAATCCCAACTCATCACATCCCCAAAACATCACGAATCTATTTGGTGATATAAAAGGGGCATGACATATAGGACAAAATATTATCTGAAATTAATGCATTTTATCATTGTCTCGAACATTCATCTTCTTTTTAAAATGAGAATCCCTACAACAAAAAACAAAGCAACTAGGTACCTGCTTATTACCCCTTGAACCAAGATGAGGAGTAGCAAAAGTGATGAAGTTTATTGGTTCCAGACCAGCTATTGTACCATCTGACTCTTTTTCATAGGAAGTAGCTGATAACTCTGAGCTTTCCCTATTTGGAGGTCTATATAATCTCCCAATGGCATATCTTGCAACTAATCCTCCCACAGAATGTGCCACAAAAGAAATTTTCCTTAAATCTGGCTTCCGTTTTATCACATCAAGTACCTATAATGCAGGTCTAAGTTAATAACAAAAGATTTAGACTAATCTCAGCCAAGGACATATTTTTCAAGAAAAGGGCACAAGGAGAATGCAAAGGAGGATCCATAGCCAAAGAAAATCAACCTCCTCAGCCAACCTCTCGCCCATTACATCCACACCATCCAATGTCAGCTTAGCCATATTCCGTTCACTGCCTGCATACCAAATAATACCCTTTAATATAAGGTGAGATAATAAGCCGCTTTTAATTGACCGAGAAATACAAAAGATGTTAAATCCTAACATTTTTCCAGATAATGGATATCTGAAGTGCCAGTATTGAGTACACTAAATAAGTAAAAGTATGAACCCCATCTTATTTTCAAGATAAATGAACATGTAAAAATTAATAAAGCCAAACCGCCTTGGCAATTTACATAATACAGTCTATTACATATAGCTACCGCATAATCCTTGATTAAAAAAAAACATGAAACTACATTCATGAATGAAGAGTAATTAGCCAATCCATGGTCAACTTATAGCCTTCTGAAGCTCCTTCATAGAAAAACAAAGAGGAAAATGCTGTACAAGTTTGAGGTTATTCTCTTCCTTAAAATAAAATCAAGTATAAAAATGAGATAAATGATGACACTTTGAAATTCTAATGATAAAGAAGATCAAATCGACAATTAGAAGAGGGCAGAATATAATTTACAAATCTTTAGTTACAACTAAAGCCCCTGTTTGACAACCATTATTTGAAAATGTTCTACACGTAAACTCAAAATTTTTCCCTAATTTTTAACCACACATTCTCCTAAAAATCACAATTCAAAACCTTTTTTTTTTCAAAATAATGGTTCTCAAACAGGGGCTAAATGTTGCATGTGAACAAAAATGCACGCCAAGAAGAATTTTGCTTTATGAAATTCAACTGAGTGGAGTGTTTTATTTCAGAAACTCAGCCTACTCATGAAACCAGTGGTCATATTACGTTACAATTAGATAATTTCTCCAATCATAAGGAACTAAATGAACCCAGTTTCAACTTAAGCGATAAAAAAGAATCACAGAAAACAGGGATCAGAAACAGCGGATAGATTTTCACTAATAAAAAGTAAAACTCACAGTGAACGAAAACTTTATCAGGGAGCTTTGAAACAAACTGCTCGGCAGCGAACTTCCAATCCCTGGCACTGCAACAATGTAACAGATTCAGGAAAACAGGCTATGAGGACAGCTTTTTGTATCAAAATGGACAGTATATAATAAATAATAGAGAAGCATAAAAGTCAGATAAAAAAAAATTAATAAAATCAAAAACCATAATAGATTTTGCAAATCAGATTATACATGAGAAAACCTATAATGTACACAAACAGTTAATTCACACTCTCAATTGTCACATATACACTAAAAGAAGCTACTAAAAAGAACTGTCTTTATCAAGGACATCCCATTTGTGGTTCTCCTTCATAAAAGAAAAGCTTAAATTCTAGCTAAACATTTCATATGCACACACAACTGTATCTACACAGACACAAGCTACAAAAAAATAAATGTCTTTATCAAGGAGACCTCGTTTGTGGTTCTCCTTCAGAAAGGAAAGCTTAAATTCTAGCTAAAATAAACAGTACACTCCAATTCAATTTTTATATTACTAAAACTAGATTATTATAGTTAATGAAAGAAAATAAAAAGTAAAACAGCCAGATTCCCCCCACCCTCAAAGGACAAATTGACCCCCCACCCCCCAATGAAACTTCAAACAGCGCTTAATCCAACTTTTGCTGGAATTGAGCTTAATTTCATCGAATTGATGACTGATAAGCCTACATTAAAAGAAAAAATCAACAAAGATTACGCATATTTACATATATGAATTCACAAATTAAAAAAAAAAAAAATCATTCATCCTGTCCAACCGCATTGATGTTTGAATCTTCTACTCATATCAAAGTTAATTCAGTCAAATTTAAGATCTTTCAAATTCCTAAGAAACTTAAAACCGAAAACTGATGCATACTAACATACAACTGACCATAATTTCAAAATATTCATGTTAATATACGAAAAAATAAATATACCTTCCAAGAATACCGTGAACCATGATAACCAGATGATCAACAGAAGAAGCATCGGACTGTTTACAGCTATACACATCCTCCCCTCCATTCTCCGTTCCCGATGAACACACAAAGCCTTCTTTACCTTCGTTTTCCATTTCTTCACGTTCGATATACTAAATTAATTTATTCTAATTATTAATTTTAACTTCACCGACTTCTCATTTAATCAAAAACTGTACAAAATTTAAAACAGAAAAGGAATATTTAGATGTTACAATTTATCAAATCAAATTTATTTTGTATCAAATTGGAGTTATGAAATAATGAGTGTAGAGTTGCTGAAAGATGATCGGAAGAGAGAGAGAGAGAGAGTTGAGACGAGAGAGTGTGAACGTGGCAATAGATGAATGAATACTTCTTCGGTTTGTACCTTTGCTTTTACGGTTTGTACAGTAGCGAATTTTATGCATGCGCAGAATCGGGTCAAGTTTGGAATTTG
>CAIGRT010113895.1:0-16248 GCA_903798405.1 Fraxinus platypoda | reverse complement strand
GATGCTTAGCTTTGTCATATAAGGCTTGTGCTGTATGCCTTAGAGGATTAGTGACGTAATCCCTGTTAGAATCAGATCCTCCCTTCCAAGACGCTCACGCTTCCCCATATGGTGGATGGTGCATACATGTGGAGGCTGCTCCCATGACGTTTAGCTTTCTCATAGGAGGCTTGTGATGTATGCCTCAGAGGATCAGTAAGGTAATCCCTGTTAGGATCAGATCCTCCCTTCTGAGGCACTTTTACTTCCCCACATGGTAGGTGGTGCATCCATGTGGAGGCTTCTCCTATGATGCTTAGCTTTGTCATATAAGGCCTGTGCTGTATGCCTTGGAGGATTAGTAAGGTAATCCCTGTTAGAATCAGATCCTCCCTTCCAAGACGATCACGCTTCCCCATATGGTGGATGGTGCATACATGTGGAGGCTGCTCCCATGACGTTTAGTTTTCTCATAGGAGGCTTGTGATGTATGCCTCAGAGGATCAGTAAGGTAATCCCTGTTAGGATCAGATCCTCCCTTCCGAGACGCTCACGCTTCCCCACATGGTGGATGGTACATCCATATAGAGGCTTCTCCTATGACGCTTAGCTTTATCATAGGAGGCTTGTGCTATACACCTCGGAGGATCAGTGAGGTAATCCATATCAGGATCAGATCTTCCCTTCTGAAGCGCTCATGTTTCCCTACATGGTAGATGTTTCATCCATGTGGAGGCTTGTTTTGTACACATCTTAGTTAACAACATCATTTCATTAAACTTCAAAAATATTTACAAAGGTTGGGAGGGTTCTTCTAGCTACAACTTGTTTATTAATAATTTATTCTAAGATGTTCGATGTTCCACGGGTGCGGTTGCACTTTCCCCTTCAGGTCTTGTATCCAATAAGTCCCTGGCCGTATTTTTTCTTTGATAAGATACGGTCCTTCCCAATTTGGACCCAAGGTGCCCGCTCTCGATTCTTTGGATGATATGAATACCCTTCGGAGCACGAGATCACTTACCCGAAAGGACATTTCCTTAGTCTTTGCACTGTAGTAACGAATCATTTTCCTCTGATATGAGGCAAGCCTTACTTGGGATTCATCCCTTCTTTCATCAAGAAAATCCAGCTCATATATCCTCAACTCCTCGTTGGATATTTTGTTGAATTGCAATCGACGGAAAGATGGTAAATCAACTTCCACCGGACTCATTGCCTCTATACCGTAAGCCATAGAGAATGGGGTTTCTCCTATCGAGGTTCGACTTGTAGTCCTGATTGCCCATAATACATGCGGCAATTCGTCCACCCACACTCTTTTAGAGGTGTCAAGCTTCTTCTTCAAGGTATATTTTATAGTTTTGTTCACAACTTCCACTTGTCCATTTGCCTGAGGGTGATGAGGTGTTGAAAAATGTTTTCTGATGTCGAGCTCCTCATATAAGTCCCTGATTTTCTTGTTGTCAAATTGACATTCATTGTTAGAGACAATCGGCCTCGACCCATTTAGTGAAGTAGTCGATGGCGACAATAGCGAAACTCGCGCTTTCCCTACCTTTAGGTAAAGGGCCTATAAGGTCAATGCCCCATTTTGTGAATGGCCATGAGCTGGACACAACTGTTAGCTCCTGGGAAGGCTATCTCTGAATGGGAGAGAAGCCCTGGCATTTATCACATTTTCTTACAAATTGAATAGCGTCCTTCTTCAAAGTGGGCCAGTAATACCCTTGTCGAAGCACTTTTTGGGCCAACGAAAGTCCTCCGATATGTTTGCTGCACACTTCCTCATGTATCTCACGAAGGACATAGGTACCTTTTTTCCTTAACACACCGAAAAAGGGGCATGGAGAATCCCCTCTTATAGAGCACATCATCCTCAAATATAAAGTGGGCTGCCCTTCTTGTGAGTTTGTATGCCTCCTCTTTGTTAGTAGGAAGAGTTTGATCTTTAAGAAAAACTCTTACAAGTTGTATCCACGCAGGCTCTCCTTCAACCCACATCATGTCATTTGCCTTAGAAGTGGATGGCTCTGAGAGACGCTCGATCGGGACCGTTGTTAGTAGCTCGAAGTCCTTGCTGCTAGCTAGCTTAGATAGAGTGTCAGTATGAATGTTCTCAAGGCGAGGAATCTGGGTTAATTCAAACTTTTCAAAAGTTGGGAACAGGTTCATCACTAGCTTAAGGTAGGTGGCCAATGCCTTATGCCTTGCGGCAAAGTTGCCATTAAGTTGGCTAACTACCAGCTAGGAGTCACTATTAACGAGCAACCTCTTCATTTGCATTTCTTTAGCTAGCTTTAGGCCGGCTAACAGTGCCTCATACTCGGCCACATTGTTGGTGGCTTTGAACCCAAATCTTACAGTATAATTGAGCTTGTGTCCTTTGCTAATCAAGACCACACCCGTACTTGAGCCTATTTTCCCAAATGAACCATCGATGAATAAGCTCTAAGTTGGAGGTTCAATGGGCTCCATTATTTCTTCCATTTCTAGTATATTAGCAAATTCTGCAACAAAATTGACAAGGAACTGACGTTCGATAGCCGCTCTTGGTTTGTAGATAATATCAAACTCACTTAGTTCAACAGCCCATTTCAACAACCTTCCCGATGCGTCAGGCTTTTGGAGTGCTTTATTCACGTAGTAAATGGGCCATTGGAGGGTCTCATTTTCTCGTATGAGAATTGTGCCAATGGCTTCATTGGAAATGGCCAAATAGAGTTGCAAAATTTCTCCAAACTTGGGCTTTGAGAGTAGGGGGCCTGAAATAGAAGTTTTTTTTAGTCCCTGGAAGGCCTCTTCACATTCTTCCGTCCATTGAAACCTTCTGCATCCTTTCAAGATTTTGAAGCAGGGGAGGCACTTATTGGTAGCTTTGGACACGAAACGACTTAGAATTGCTATTCGCCTAGTAAGATTCTGCACTTCCTTGGGTTTTTTAGGCGACCTCATCTTGATCAATACCCGTATCTTTTCCAGATTAGCCTCTATTCCTCTTAGGTTTACCATATACCCTAGGAATTTTCCAGAAGCAACCCCAAATGCACATTTAAGAGGGTTCAGCCTCATTCTATGCCTTCGTAGAATTTGAAAGGTTTCATTTAAATGCTTCACATGACCACTTGCTTTCAAAATTTTTACCAGCATGTCGTTTACATAGACCTCCATGTTACTGCCAATGAGGTTGGAAAATATCTTGTTAACAAGCCTTTGATAGGTGGCACGGTATTTTTTAAACCAAAAAGCATCATCTTGTAGCAATAGAGACATCTATCAGTGATGAATGAGGTATTTTCCTCGTCTGCCGGGTGCATGGAAATTTAATTATAGTCCGAATAGGCATCCATAAAGCTTAAAAGCTCATGCCCAGCGGTGGAATCCATAAGTTGGTCAATTCTCAATAGGAGAAAACTATCTTTCGGACATGCCTGATTCAAATTGGAAAAATCAATGTACACCCTCCATTTACCATTATGTTTCTTTACTAGTACCAGGTTGGAGACCCATCATGGGTAGACCGCATCTCGGATAAATTCATTCTGGATTAACTTCTGCACTTCTTCCTTAAGGGTCTCATATCTGTCCGGGTTGAGGGCTCGCCTTTTTCGTTTGTACGGGTTTATCCTCAGATCAATTTTCAGGTAGTGGTAAATGACCTTTGGGTCAATACCTATCATATCTTCCTGCCTCCAAGCAAAAACATCAAGGTTTTTGCATAAAAATTCATTTTGGTTCCTTCTTGGTCCCAGGTGGCAGGTTCTTTCCCACTTGCAATATTTTGTTAAGGTCCTGGGGATCTACCGGAAACTTTCAAGATTTTCCACCGGTGCGGTCCGGGATTCAGACTTAATAATGCGTGGATCCAATTCATCAGGCGTGGTTGGATGTTCAACGGCTTCTGTCATCTCGACATCCTCCTACCCAGGATTTTTCTTTTGAACGTCTACCATGTGGACATCTGCTAGCACCATGTTGACATTCATTGGTTCAACCTTCCTTATGGAATTTAGGTAACATTCCCAGGCTCCACTTTGGTCACCCTTTACAGTAGCAATCCCCTACTCAGGGGAAAATTTCATACATAGGTAGTAAATAGAGGTGACTACTTATAAGTCCTTCAGAGCAGGCCTCCCTAGAACCCCGTGATAAGCCGATCGGCTATCCACTATCAAGAATCTCATAAAATTTAAAGTTGTTTAAGGCGGCTTTCCCATCTCCACGGCAGGGGTGATCTTCCCCCTCGGGATAATGCTATCCCCGGTGAAGCTATATAGGGAAGGTTGTGATGGGCGTTACTTCGTGGTCGACAATCATTTTGTCGAAGGTGGTCCTAAATAGGATATTGATAGAGCTGCCACTATCGATCAACATCCATTTTAACCCGTTCTGGGCTACAACTACCCTTACCACAAGAGCATCACAGTAGACATAGTGTATTCCTTCGGTATCTGCCTGAGTGAAAGATATGGGGGGCAATTGTTTCCCTTGTAAATCGTTATCCATAATGTAATTCGTCATTGGAGGGACCATAGCTTCTCTTGCATAGTTCATCTGGGAGTTTTTTGTATCACCTCCAACATAAGGTCCTCCAAAAATAGTATCAATCTCGTAGATTGGAGCAACTCTTTCATTAACCAGAGGATTTCTGCGCTGCCGCTGCCCCTCCCTAGGTCCTTCCCTATCGTGATTCCTTCTCTGTCTTGCCTCTTCACACCTAGGCCTATGATCCTGCCTTGGAAGGGACATGTCTCTAGGTGATGGACATTTCTTTGGTCATTTTGTACGTTCATTTGTCTTTGATGTAGAGCAATTTCTCCACAGTCTGCTGTATCATGGCTGTAATAATGATGGTAAGAGCAATACTGAGGGGTGTTTGTCCTATTTTTGGGTATCGGGCCCCGTCCTCGGCCTTTTTCTCATTGAGGGACCCTATACCTAGGTTTCTTCTGCTGTGCGTTGGTCCTAGTCTCCACATCTTCGTAGGCTAATGTGGGTACGACATTCAGTATGGCCGTGTCCATTAGGTGGAAAATTGGCCATTTTTCCCCGTTGCCTATATGGGGGTGGGAGACCTCTGCTGGCTCAATTCCGGTAGTCAATTACTCCTCGTTAATGATTTCTCTCCTCATCATTTCAAGTAAAGCGCCATAGCTGACGGGGTCCTGATTTTGCACATCCCTCCAAAATAAGGTGTTCATGTTCAAACCACTTTGCAGTGCAGACAACACCTCCCGATCTGTGACAAGAACACAATATGTCATTTTGTCAGTGAAATGAGCTAGGAAGTTTTTCAGTATTTTCCAGACTGCTGCCTCATGTCCTGAAGGCATTGGATTGGAGCTTCTCCTTCTTTGCTTATGGCAAACCTCTTCAGAAATGAAGTCTTAAATTGTGGCCAGCTCCGAATACTCCCCGAGGGTAGTCTACTGTACCAAATCTTGGCTGTTCCACTCAAGGTGAGGTGGAAAGCTCTGCACTTGATTGAGGGGAGGCGTCTCTCAAGCTCATGTATGTTTTATAAATATTCAAGTGTTTGGCTGGGTCACCTCTTCTATCGTACTTTTGTATTTTTGGTGATACATAATGGCTTGGGACAGGCACGTTCCTCAATTCTTGTGAAAAAGGCAAGTTTTCGTCGTCATCATCTAGGTCGCATGATCTTGGGGAATATGAATCATCCTCATCGACCTGAGATCTTGGTGGGAGATGTGATGGACCTGCCTAGTTTCTCACTTCTTCCCTCCCATGTTGCCTATTCCTAGGTACTGTAACCTGGGGGGCATATCCCTGCCTTCCTTCCGATTGCTGAGTTTCAGGAAGGTGTGGCCAAGGTACATTTCTAAGCACAAGTGGTGGTTGGAGCGGTCTATGCCTAGGTCTTGCAGGGCTCATTCTGTCAAACACACTTTCGGACCTTTTTGGCATATACTCGGGGTCGTATTCAGGGAAAAAAATGCCCTCCATGTCTACATAGGCCTCGGTGTGTCGGTCGGATGTGTAATTTGAAGAGAGGTCCACCTCTACTTCCCTTTTATTGGGAGACACTTTTTGGTTTCGCCTAGGGGATGGGACCCTTTGACTTTGAGCCTCATCCTCTTGAGGATAATGTGGTGCATAAGGGGAAATATGAGGACCTCCCCAGGCCTTGCATTTGTGTGAAAAGTTCCTAGATGGCCATGTTTTGGTGGGTGATGTTCCTCATGTTGGCAGCCATGGTTGCTACCTCCCGGGTAAGTTGGTTAACTAACCTCATTCCCCTGCGCCTGTAATGGTGGTGAGGTCGCCACTGGGCAGCTGTGGTGGCCATTGGCAAAACCTCTTCAGTAGGATTATTTATCACCCTCCTAGGGGAGGTTTCATGGTCTGAGCTCATCTTCTTTCAAAAGATGTCGTCTTAAACCTTTGAGGCTTCCTTTTGTTCTGTTTCAAGAACAAATCTTCCAAAGAGAGTAACCAAATCATTCGTAGCAAGCTTTTTCCACGGGGATGTACGTGGTTTTAGTAGGATTTTCCACAGACGGCGTCAATCTGTTGACTACAAAAAATGTGCCAACAGATACTGGGCCCACTCTTGTTGTGCCAAGCTAATTTTGACACATGATGATGGGTTGCTAGTCGAAGATGTTGAATTAAAACGTGGGAGAAGCTTTTGACACGAGACAAATATGTTAACGATCTGGCAATTACAAAAACAAAATGATACGATAATGAACGATTAAATGAAAAACTGAATAAACTCCGACATTACATAATGTTCTACTTCAAAATTACAACATCAAAAAAAAAAAGAGTACATTTGTGTTTCTTCCCTCTTTTCCTGTCCTTTTTTCCAACCCCTTCTAAAACACTAAAAAAGTTTATTTATAGTGTTACATGTGCAATGATGACCATTGAATGGAGGACACGTGGCCTTATCCGCTTGACTAGGACATCATTTCATAGGTATCATTTCAAACTATCTTAGCTTTGGGGCACTTTAAATGCTTCTGAAGAGGACAACCATCACATGCCATGACATGCCTAGCCTTTCCATTTATTGCAACTGTTCAATCAATCATTCCAAGAAGATCCTTGGTACTTTAAGATTTTCCAATGTAGGTCATCATTGGTCATGTTTGAGCCTCAGATTCTTCGTCATCAAGCCTCGTCTTGAGGTATGGACTTCGGAGCTTCAGTTTGAACTAGTATTGCTTCAGTGTTTCTACCTTCATGGGCCTCGGAAATGCAATGGGATTCGACAAATAGTACCTCGGAAGCACATTTGGCTTCGGCAACGGTCTTTGGCGAACTGGGCTTCGGTCCTTGTTTTACCTTCGAGCCATTGGACCTTTGGTCTTTGGGCCACTGGGCCTATTGGGCTTCGATCGTTGCTTTATCTTTGAGCCACTCTGTAACAAATACTATCCTTAAAGGATTTCTTACTTGAAGCATATAATTCAAGTGCTATTTTCATAAGGGGGAGTTATGCATTCTCTTGACCAAGGTTTTGACCCATTGGGTTTTCCTGACAAGTTTTTTAATGAGGCAATTTTTGTAGTGTACTAAAAAGAATAATGTGCTCTTTTTCCTTTATTAAGATTTTTCCCACGTGATTTTTCCTAATAAGGTTTTAACGAGGCATATGCTTTGTGTGATGAATGTCTATAACATATAAGACATTTACCCTCAAAATAATACTCTGATATATTTGAAACTCTCGAAAATATGGACAAGATCTATTTTTCAAATCACCATGCTACTATAGTCATCAAAGATTGATAAATATCTCGTATAAAGACAGTGTTATTTGAAAACTATATAGATAACATGAGATATACTTCACCAGAAATTGAAATATTGAAGACGTGACTTACAAGACATGGATCGCTTGATACAAGAATTTTCACTTATTGAAATCAGGGAGTAGCTGTACTCTTTTTCTTTCAATCAAATTTTGTCTCACTTGGTTTTTTTGACAAAGTTTAAATTAGATGACATTTTATTACTCCAAATTATTTGTACTATTTTTTCATTTGTTAGTATTTTTTCCATCGAATTTTTGCCAAACAATGTTTGGAGAAGATAGTTATTGTACAAATAATTATCAAAGGGGGAGTGCTGTAAAACTATAAGATAATTATTGATAATTATGCAGTCTTATCATCATGTATAGATAAGTCTTATCTAGTTTAGAAAGTCTATTATATTTCAATTGTAACTCTCAATATATACGAGTCTGGATTCTTTATAAAATATATACTTGAGTTTTGACTCTTTGCTTTTCTCTCTATTTATTGTCTTTATTTCTCGTTTATTTTTTAAAATTTTATAACAAGATTTTAGTTTTTAACTAAATTATACTTACCTATCTAAAATTAAACTAACTTAATTTGTGGAGAACTATTGGGATTAAGTGGTTAAGAATTTCCATTTCACTTAGGTTATTTAACATTTAAATAATCCAAATTCATTCAACCCTTTTTTTCATATGTATTAACAATCGAATTAACCAACTTTAGTTAGTAATCTATCTTGAGTAAAATTAACCATATTCACATGCTCAAATTTACTATGTCTCTATATAAATTCATACACGTGTAATCGCATTCAATTTTAGAAATTCGATCATGATTGCATAATGTATAAAAGTATATCTCAATCTCTTATAACACCTATATCACGTTATTGCACGAACTAGACAAATATATCTCCTATCGATTTCAGTATCATCCTTAAGGCTAACAATTACTGATCAAGTAATTGAAGCAATAAACATACAATAAACGATTAACAAATAATCAAGTCATATGAAATTTTTGAAATTAAATAAACATTAAACCTAAGCTATATCATTCATCATAACGACCAATTATTTAGCAATCATAATTGCGAAATTAAATAATAAAAGAATGAAAAATATCACCGAATTCATTACAATAAAGGAAGAAAAGAATTCAAGCAATTGTTTTTTTTCGGCACCTAATTCCCAATAATAGACTTCAAACTCTTCTTGGATAATTGTGAATCTCTCGATCAATTATGTTTTCAACCTTCTCCCAAATTGAGATAAAAATCTTGAGGATGCAATGTATTTGGATGAGTAATTATGCCTCAATATTGTATCTTTATCTTTCTCTAATTTTTGAATGAAAGATTCCTATTTATTGACTTAAATTAGGTTTAAAATAGAATTCCAAAAGGATTGAGAACCATAACTTTAGTTCAATTAGAATTTCTTAAATTGTTTGAATTTACACTTTGACTTTATAATTTGATCCATGTTTCTTCTTTCTTGTTTGGATTTTGTCCTTAAATATTTCCATTGAGGTCCTTCAACTTTCAAACACAACTCCTTTGTCCCAAACTTTCAAAATATGTTCAGTTTTACTCATTTTCATTCGTTCTTGTACAATCTTGAGTTTTCTCCTAAAAAAAAAAAAAATAAGTATCTAATTCATAAAATTATTCCTAAAAGTCATGCTTTGACAGTCAAGATAAGTATAATATCTACACTTTCCATTAAATGCGCAAAACGGCTCAAAACTTAACATACGTAAACAATGACGACGATAGGTGGAGCCCATGGAGTCCTTGGCTCATACTAAAATTTGAGGGAAAAAAAAAAACTTAAACGATTTTTTAATTATTTTTTTATTTTTATTTTTAATTTATTATGTTTTGTGTTAAACACAATTTCCATCACTAAATTAGGTCCATGTTGAATTTGAATCATACCTCAACCACTATATGTAAACAAAGGTGACTTAAGTTTTGATAAACAAAATTTTCACATTCCTACTACAATTTTATAGGCATTCTTTCGTACAAACAACTAGGTCATTCATCTTGTAGTAACAAAGCTCTCACCTTTATATATTTTGCATATTGTTGATATCAGTTTCTTAATTAAGGGTTGATGACAAAACCTTTCACTAAATAAAAAGCCTCTAAAACAAGATCAAATACCACTCCACGTCATCCCCAAAAACAGCACGTATCAAGTCATACTTCAATTCGACGGGCACCATCGTGAATGAGAAACATCATCATTATTGATTTGACTAGGTAAAGTTGACCTCTACATTGACCTATCCTATATGGACATGTGGTAGGGTTGATGTAAGCACCTCATGGCCAACCGATCACAGATCAACAATGATGGGAATAACTGTAGTTATGCCAAACATCATGATGAGCTGCAAGAGACCGACCTCATTATCCACTTAAAAATGTCCAACTTGAATGATATGGAACACTTAATAAGAGAATTACTATAGCTGATGTATAGAGGCAATCTAAACACTATAGATAACGTGAATAGAAGCGGCCAACTTGCCAAATTTGGGGTAAAAATTAGATTCATTGGTCCCCTCCATGCACCACATGATCGTATACTTACCACTTTTGTACTCTTACACTTTCCAAACAAAGTCAATAACATAAATTTTTTGTATTCCAGTTAATCACCTCGCTTAACATCACCATTAAGTTGATCAAAATTGGCCACGTCAACAATTTGGCATTAGAGCCTTGTAAGAAATAGCCCACATCTCCAAGAAAGTCTTTTTTTATCCTCTTTACTATACATCCTATCCAAAAACTACCATGAGTAACATCTCAGCATCCAAAAATTAGTCCCGTATTGGCCTCATGAAATTAATATCCCAAGGGACTTCCAAAGGAAAAATGAATTTTCTGGAAATGACAATCTTCAACTCACTGTCATGAAGAAAGTCATGAAGCATTTAACCAACACTGACCAAAGCATGGAAATAAAGCAGGCTACCACATTTCCCTTGGCTGAAACAGAGCTGCAATCTCCATCCAGGGAAAAGATTGGACAACCTTTCACCAGAAGAATTTTACACTTATCAAGGGGAGAATCATCCAAAAGCAGGACTGATGAGGTAAAGAGTCATCCCCCACCTATTGAACGAAATGCCAAAAAGGCAAAAAGTGTATTTGACGAGTTGAGAACACAACGTTCATTAACACCTAAAGGTGAACGAACCAATCTTGTCTGAAAAGATCCTATAAGAAAGGATGAGCCTGAGATGAGCCTATTAAGAAAGCATACGGTTGATTTGAAGGCTAGGCACAAAGGTACTTTGGATGAGTATTCCACTGGCTGCCACTCCCCTTTTATAGAAGACGTACTTGTAGAACCATTACCTGAAAATTAAAAATGCCTCAGCTCACTAGTTATGATGGGAAATGGAATTCTCTTAGCCATTTAGACAAATACACGTCATGGATCGAGCTGCAAGTGACTAGTGATCCTATCGTATGCAAAGCATTCCCCTTAACATTAGGGGACAAGGCCCAAAGATGGTTCAAGAGGCTACATCAAAGGACTATCAAAACTTGTATGGATTTAATCACTGCCTTTTTAACTCAGTTTATGGGTTCCAAGGCTAGTACCATGCCAAAGAAATGCTTAGTGAGTATTAAGGAAGGAAGAAGTGAGTCCTTGAAAAGCTATCTCAGGATATTTAACAAACAATCCTTGGAAATAAAGAAAATATCTGATGACGTAGCTCTCATGGTTGTTCTATTTGGTCGAAGGCAAAAGACACGATTCAGGTGGTCTGTTCATGAGGATGGACCTAAAACTTATCATGAATTTCTTAGTCGTGCTGAAAAATACATCGGCGCAGAGGAAGTAGCATCAGATCAAGTAGAGGAAAAAGATGAGCTCCATCATACATCTTAGTCTAAGGACAAAATGATGGATAAGTGATATATACCAGAACGAAGAAAAGACAAAAGAGAGATGGAACAATCTTACCTTTATCTGGAGAGGTTTTAGTAATATCACCATTTGAACACATCTTTGGAATGGGTATTCATGCAAGTTGGAAATAAAGAGGTCTTCCACAGACCTCTCCCTTTAAAGAAAAACATGGCAGGGTCCCATCAAAATAGATACTGTCGATATCAAAAGTCGACATGACACGACACAAATGATTATCGAGATCAAAAATAGTAGGTAAAGGCCTTTGTCAGGCAAGGGCAACTGCGTAAATTTGTGTCCAAACTAGGAGAAAAAACTAGATACCCCCTGTGCAACCACCTCCTCCATATCAACAAACTAACCCGCACCCCGTCCCTCTATTAAAGTCTGTCGAATTTCTAACCAAGAGTAGAAATAAGAATGCTAATAGGAGGGAACCAATGTGCTAAAAAGGTTCAAGAAGGGAGCGTCAAAAATAGGTCAAAGATGCACAGGTCTGGTAAGATGCGGGATGACACAAGTCCAAAATCACAACCATTTTCCAAAGTGAAGACTCATAAGGAGTAATGCAAAACCAAAGTGAAGCTCTGGTTATCACCATGCCAATTGCCAAAATTAGTGCACGATGAACNACCATGCCAGTTGCCAAAATTAGTGCACGATGAACTCTTATCGACAATGGAAGTCATGTCAATATTCTCTAGTCCAAAACTTTGGAGCAAATGGGGATTCAAGAAAAATACCTACAGTCCAACACTAGAAGACTGGAAGGCTTCACAGGCGAAGCCATTGATGCGCAAGGTCAGATCGTCCTCGTTGTCGAGCTAGGAGACATTTCTTACCAACAAAGAATCATTGTTGACGTTGTGGTAGTTGATGTTCCTTCCAACTATATTGTAGTTCTGGTAAGACCCATGTTGCATGAACTGAAAATTGCTAGCTCTATCTATCATTATTGCATGAAATGTCTGGTGGAGTAGATGTCATACAAGGAGACCAAGATGAGGCTAGGTCTTGTAACATTAACCTACTTAAAATTGGGCAAACATATTCCATGAAGGTCAGTATGATCGATCTAGGAAAGCTCTGTTGAAAAGACCTATTTCAGTCGACCAAACCAAGATATGCATCACTGATAAGCACCGTAAAAAAACTTGAAGATCAATACCTGTCATGTTATGAAAAGTATGCAGACTTGCACTCCTATCCAGGTGTTATAATAGTGATCCCATCCATAGCCAGCGTCAACGTCCCAAAAGTTTTGGTTGATACGGGAAGTGCCCTTAATATTCTTTATGTAAATATATTTAAATGGATAGGAGTCCCACTGCATTTTCTACAACGGTACTCAAACATAGTTCTTGGATTAAATAAAGCCTTAACTATGGCAAAAGAAAAGATCGCTTCTGCTATAGAGGTCGGAGAAGCCCCACTCCGAGCTAGGGTCTATGTTGAGTTATAATGTTTGACTCTACCTCGCTTTATGATGCGATCATGGGACAACCTCTACTCTTCGACCTTAAAGCAATTGTATCAATGTACCATTATTCAATGAAAGTCCCAACACTTTATGGGACTGGGAAAATCACAGATAATAGGAAAGCCACTAAAAGGTGTCGCATAATGCACTACCCTACCAGAACATGGGTTCTCAACATTTTATCCCATTATGGAGTAAACATGCATATGCTTGACCTCAATTTATTAGATCTTAGAATCAAAATCAAGGACAAGGGTGCAAAACTTGTGGAAGCATTAGATAAAGTCCGGGTCAGCTCCGGTCAAACCCCAAAGGAACTTAGAATCGTATATGAATTGCAGCAACCACTCTGGTCTACACTTGTGAAATTCCTTAGTCAGAACATAGATGTATTTACCTGGAGCCATAAAGATATGGAAGGAATTGACCTAAAAATTGGTTGTCACAAGCTTAGCATTGATCCTTCAGTTCGTTCCAAACAACAACAACGAAGGCCACTTAGTGCGGAAAGGTAGGAAGCCCTACAAAAAGTGGGGGATAAGTTGCTTGGTAATGGATTCAAGGAGAAAATCTATCCCATATGGGTTTTCAACCTGGTGCTTATAAAGAAGAGCAATGGAGATTAGCAGATATGCATAGACTTTACTGATCTCAACAATGCCTGCTCTAAAGACAACTTCCCTCTTCTAAAGATTGATCAAATGGTTAATGCCACTAAATGACATGAATTGTTAAGTTTCATGGATGCTTACTCTAGATATAATCAAATTCAAATGTATGAACCAGATCATGAACACACGTCGCTCGTAATAGAACGAGGTCTATATGGTTACAAAATAATGTCATTCGGTCTGAAAAATGTTGGAGCTACGCATCAACGACTTCTTAATTTCATATTTTTCCAACAAATAGGCAAGGCAATGGAAGTTTACATCGATGAAAAAGCGTATTTTCTAGAGATTGCATCCAACACCTGTCAGAAATGTTTAAAATACTCAGAAAATATAAGATGAAGCCGAATCCTCTCAAATGTGCTTTTGGTGTAAACTCAGGCACATTTCTAAGTTATATGGTAAATCATAGAGAAATTGGGGCCAATCTAGATAAGATATGAGCTATTATAGAAATGAAGACACGAACTAAGCCTAAGGAGATCTAAAGCCTCATAAAGAGAATAACAGCCCTAAGTAGATTTGTATCAAAGTTACTGATCGATGTTAACCATCATTTGATACACTCTGGGGGAAAGAAGTTTGAATGGACCCCTGAATGTCACAAGGCCTTTGAAGAACTAAAGATGTAGTTAGCTGGGCCAACTCTCCTTTCCACTTAGTTATTTTCGAACATGCCTTAATTGTAATACTCATCAGGGAAGAGGATGATGTACAACGTCCTATGTATTATGTTAGCAAAGCACTTCATGATGCTGAACTGCGTTATTCTCTAGTGGAAAAGCTGGCCTATGCTCTGATCCCTGCAAAAATACTACGTCTTTACTTATTGGAACATCTCATCGAAGTTCTGACCAATTATCATTTGAAGCAAGTCCTACAAAAACTAGATACCTCAAGACGCTTGGTAAAATGGGTTGTAGATCTTAGAAAGTCCAACATCTCATGCAAACCACGCACAACTATAAAAGGGTAGGTCTTAGTTGATTTTGTGGCTAAATTCAGCTCAGATTGAATTTTGTGAAAATAAGTGATGAGTGTCAATGTCTTACGCCAATGATTCGAGCTCCAATAGAAGAATGCACTTCCATCATTAGTCGATGGCCATTTTAAAAATGGGAAATAGACATGATTGGACCAATTCCAACTGAAAGAGGTAGAACAAAGTTTGCAATTGTGGCTGTTGATTAGTTCACCAAATGGGTAGAAGCTAAACCTCTTGCCAAAATAACAGAACATAAAACAACTTATTTCAACTAGAAATCAATTATTTACAGGTTTGGCATACCTCATTCCATTGTTACCACTAACGGAAAATGGTTCGATAATGTCGATTGAGGACTTTTTGTGAAGAGTTCAATATCAAGAAGTACTTATCCAATCCAAACCATCGTCAAGAAAATGGATGGCTAGAGGCCGTCAACAAAATAATCAAGCACACCTTGAAAGCTTGTTTGACACACTCAAAGGAGCTTGGACAGATGAACTTCCAAGTGTATTGTGGTCCTATCATGTGGAGGCTGTAATTCCTATTAAGATGGAAATCTCTTCATTTCGAAAGACCAACTTCATTGAAAATAACAATGAAGAAGCTCAATTCACCGAGTTTGATTTATTGGAGGAAAAAAGGAAAGAAGATGAACTCGGGACCGTAATCTATAAACAACAAAGTGCGAGATATTATAATTAGAAAGTACGAACTAGGAGGTTTGGGGTTGGCAATTTGGTATTGCAAAGCAATTTTATGGCCACCCGAGAACTTAATACCAGATTGTTAGGTCCCAACTAGGAAAGACCCCACAGGGTTGTTAATCTCATTTTATAGAAGAAGAATATGAAAAGATAGCTCTTCTAAACTGTTCTGAAAGATGAAAATGCACCACTTCCCAATAATTCTATCTCCAAGCGGCATGAAACACCAAGAGTTGTAGCCTCAAAAGGAATAATTTCCTCATTAAGCCATTGCTTGAATTTTTGAGTGACCACCATTTGATATCTGCCGTGTGTAGATAAACATGACCTCCTTCAACACATCAATTTGATGTCTTGAAGAGTCGACTTGATCTAAACTTATCAACAAATAGGTCAAAATTCAAATAATGATATTGGGACAAAGGCCAGAATTGTCATTTGACGACAATCCCGACCTTTGGGGGACAAGCTATTGATATCAATTTCTTAATCAAGGATTGATGACAAAACCTTCACTAAATAAAAGCCTCTAAAATTTGCAAGAAAATTTGATTTACCTTATATTTATAGAATTTTGAAATCAAAGCAAGATAGGATAGCTTGCATCTTGCAAAAATTTGTTTTGAAATAAGGTTTTTTTACGTCTTTTTGTAAAATATCTTTTCATTCTTTGCAATATGTTTTCAAAACAAATTCTTTATTGATTAAAT
>CAIGRT010113808.1:0-11808 GCA_903798405.1 Fraxinus platypoda | reverse complement strand
AGCTCATCACAATACATCACTCGAGCTACTTGGCCAACGTGCCAAGTTGCACGACTCGAAGTGATTTCCAAACATGACTCCAGCTGTTTGGCCAAAAATCAGTCAAGTGACACGCTCGCGCTCGTTGAAATACATCACTCGAGCTACTTGATCGACAGCCCGAGTGATTAAAGGACACGACTCGAAGTGATTAAAGTACCCGACTCGAGCTACTCTAAATTCAATTTGTCAGGGTACTCGAGCTAGTGGTAATCAGAGGATCGAACTTATCCGATCGACAATCGATCATGTGAAGAGATCAAGGCTATCGAATATCGAGTTTGTTTTAATCAAATTTCACATCATCAATGATAACTAACGACATAAAATATCGAGCTCGTATTGAAAACAAAAAGACGCGACCTCGTCTCGGGCAAAGAACTTACAATTTGGGCGAATTCAAACAAAAAGAGAGAGAGAGAAAAAATTACACATCGGGCTAAAATAAGCCTAATCTAGGTCCGTGGCGTCAGCAGCATTATCGGGGTCGGGGTCGCAACTTACTCCCCATCTTCATCATCAGCTCGACCTCAGAGGAAGATAACTCGAGCTCATTTGCCAGCTCATTCACCGACTTCAGCTCTTCGACGAAAGGCTTCAGGTCTTCGGGGAGCTTGGTCCTTAGAAAGGAGTGAGCCAGCCTCAAGGCATAGTAGTAGGAGCCTGAACCATATTGCCCGAGTAGGGTCTTCTGTTCCTCGGACTTTTTGAAGTCTTCAACTGCTTGAGCTCGGGCCTGGACCACTGGCTCTCGAACTCTTTTTTCGCGTACATAAGCTCGAGTTTGGCCTCCTCAGCCTAATCTTTAGCCTCACCAACTTGATATCGAGCCTTCTTTATCTCGACCCGAACAAGGTCGCGCTCGACCTCCAGCTCACGAATCCTCTTGTCCTTTTCTTCGTTCAATGCCTCGAGCTTAGCCACCTTGCTCGAGGTTTCGAGCCTCTTCAATGATAAACCTCGAGCCATGCTCAAGGCCTGTACAGAGAAGGAAAGTTCATTATCGAGGTAATAACTAACGTAAGGAGTTCTGAGCTCGAGTGCCTTAACCCCCTCACCAACCTCGACCTCATCTCGATACTTGTTCACAAGGCTTGGAATCAAAGGAGATCGGGCGTAGTCATCCAAAGCTGAGGTCGGTAGAGGAGCCTCGTCTTCTAAGTCAACAATCTCGGGACATAGCCCAAGGAGTGGATGCATGTGTTCGGGAGGGGAGGGGGGTGGTTGGGGCATGTGCGCTGGCCTCTTCGACGACTATCCAGCCCTGCTTGACATTTTACTCGGGTTATGTTCCCTAGCCCTTTTCTTCCCCTTCGACTGGGCTAGCGTCTTGGGCTTCGGGCCCTTGGCCTTCTGTTGGACATTTGAAAGTAGGGCAGATGGATCGAATGACATATCCAAATCTAAAAAAAAATAGTAAGCAAGTGATTAGCTGCAAGGGGGTCATGGTTTGCTAAAAGTAAAAAGTTAAGACTCGTACCCTCAATTCCCCTCACGTTGGTGAGGTCCAGGGTGTCATCCTCGAGCAAGAAATCAACTTTAGCTGCAAGGGGGTCATGGTTTGCTAACCTTAACCTATCCCTCTCTAAAACCTCGAAGTATGCCTGCCCTTCGTTGAACCTATCCTTATCGGGTATGGACCACATCGGGCTAAAATGATAGTCTAGGTTCTGGGGCCTGACGAAAAATACCTCTCCTTCCAACCTCGAAGAGAGCTCGGGGTTTCAGGCGTTCTAAGCCCCCCTTCGTCGATAAATACACGAAACAGTTGTACCCCGGTGAGAATTTAAGATCGAACACCATCCTTAACAGGTCGACTCGGGGCTCCACATTAAGACAACTACACAAAATAAAAAAGTATACGAGCAACCTCCACCCGTTCGGTGCTAACTGACCTGGGCAAATAAGGTACGAAGTTAAAAAATGAATGAAGAAAGGGTGTAAAAGGCCACCTAAGTCCGGCCTTAAAAGCATCCCTAAAAAATGTTATCTCCCCATCCCGAGCATCCATTACCGTTTTCCCAGACTCCGGGGTCCTCTCATCGCACAATGACATAAGCCCGAACTCTCTAGCTACCTTAATCACCACATGCTCCTTATACTTGGACGGTAGTCTAGGATAGGTCAGTATAGCCTCAGCCTCTGATTGCGAGGTTATCGGCACAGCCTAGGGACAATAGAGTTCATCTCAGGATCAGGATTCCTAGTGGTCGAACTACCAGATGTCTTACTACTACTCGACCCCTCCCTACTACTCGACATTGTAAATACATAAATCAAAAGGCTCGAGCACTTACCTCTTAAAATCGACACTCACAAACCCCTCTAGTCCCCGAACTCGAGCTGCTTTCACTGAGAATGGAGAGTGAAAAGTGAAAAATGGAGGATGAAAAATGGGGGTATTTATAGGAGTCAAAGGAAGGTCAAAAGTCCTTGAATCCTAACCTTGGTCATTGCCACGTGTCATACATCCAAGGTCAATGCTAGGAGAACCAATGTGTGCACTACACGTGGCAGTACTGACGCACACTGGCCCATTAAATTTGACCCGGCCCAGCTTACCTCGATGCATCTTGACCGATAGCTCGATAACGTCACTTTCAACTGCGGCCTAGATGCACGGGGGCCTGTGATTGTTCTAAACCCGAACTCGACCTCAACCCACAGTAAAATGGGCTTTAGCCCACTTATGAGGTCGGGTTGTGGTCGAGGTTGGGGGTCTCCCTGATCGACCCAAACGGCCCGACCTCATCTCAATGTTTGTGGGATTTGCTAGGTCGAGCCTGTAAGGTCGGGCCCAATCAATGGATACTACCTCGTCCTCTAACTCAAGTGTCCTCCCCCTCGACGCACGTGTCCCTAGAACACTAGTTCAATTCAAACATTAACTCTCCAGTTGCCTTAAGTTTCACCTTAACTCAGTTAATGCAATCCTAGCATGACACAAACACCTCCCATAAGGGATTGCTAGTCCGTCTAGGACTCAACCTCCAGCCTCTTTAAATATGTATTCCCTCCTCATTATTCAGGTACGTTCTTCATAACCATTCAACATAAGTTTTTCTTGAGCACTTGTCAGACTTAAGCATCGGAGGGGCGACGAGGACATACCTCGACACCTTTGTTTCAGGTCCCGGAAGAAGATCAAGACCGTGCTCGCCTATAGTCGTCAAGCTCGTCAGGTACGAATTTTGGTAGCATCATGATAAATTATATGCTAATTTTATGTGCAAGATTTTGTTATCGGTCATAAATTCATGGAAGATTAATAATGACATGAGAAAAAAAAGTAACTGATGCAACTTAAATTGAGATAGATGCAGAGGTGGCAATGGACTAAGCCGACTCGGCCCCATTACCCATGAGCTCGGCTCGTCAATCAAGGGCCAAGGAGCTTGTGGCTCGTGGGCCGAGCCGAGCTTGGCCCACGAGCTCGATGTTTTTTGTATTTCACTTTTAAACCCCCCACTTTTTCTTCAGTTTTGGAATCGACTACTTAATTTTCGAGTAGATAGAATAAAAATTGTACACGAACAATTTGTTATGTATACAATTTTTTTTTAATCAAGCATCTAAGAACAAAAGAATCCATTTCTTAAAGTTCCAGGTATCGTCAATGAAGCGTGCTGCCAAACACACGATACCTGGAACTTGAGGAAACAGATTCTTTATTTTCGAATGCTTGATTTAAAAAAATGTTGCAATTCTTGTTTAAATCATCATTATCTTCCTTGCTCGATTTCATATTATCAGTGCCATTTCGAACTTCCTAAGAATCATCCATACAACAATAATCTGAATATTGTTCATAATTTCGTTTCAAACATGCCAATTTAGTGTCTCTCGCCTCATTAATTATTACTAGAGATTGTGCATCGGTAGGTTTGAAAAGAAATTATGAACACTATCCAGAATTCCTGATTATGGTTTTATGGACGATTCTCAAGAAGTTGGAAATGTCACTGATAATAAATTGAGCAAAGAAGAAAAAATGATGATTTAAACAATAGTGGGTTAGTTTAAAGAAGAGAATTGATATGATGTTTGATTTAGATAATTGAATTATATGAATATAAAATGTATAAAGTTGTACAAGTAAAATATATAAATAATAAATTAAATAGTGATTTGAAAATTTGAAACTAGATCTATTTTTTTTTTCAAATTATTTTTGAAAACCATCATCATTTTATTCAAGTTTGGAACCAGCTACTTAATTTTCAAGTAAGCAGAGTTAAAATTTTACACGAATAACTTTTTACGTGTACAATTTTTTATAAATAAAAATATTATTAAGAAAATAACAAAGTTTAATTATATAACGAAATTAAATATTATTTACCTCATTACACAATTTCCTTATACATATGTTGTATTTGAAAATGGGCGTCTTGCCAATCCTTTACACATCAATTTTTTCAAAATATCTTCTTTGAGTCGGCTCCTGAACTCGGACAGAGTTTGTTTACTGCACTAAAAGCACACACCAAAACTACAGTGTTAACCGGAGGCGTTAGTAGATTTTTCGCAATAACAGAAACAACATGGTATTTTCGTTCTATCATTCGCCAAAAATCAAGTAAATCAAATTGTATTACATCAATAGGTTCTACGCTCATAAGCACTTAATGATTAAAATATATAACTAATTCAGTAGGCATTCCAGTAGAACTTGTGTCCGATGTCGGGTTATACATGGGAGATATACTAGAAGAAAAATCTCTTGCATCATATGTTTCATCCCTAATGCCTTCAAATAAATATACTAGTTCTGCATTGTCTTCTTCAAGATTAGCAGAAGGGATAAGTGCGGAGGGTGCCCCACTAATATTTGCAACCAATTGCTTTGCATACAATTCGTACATAGAAGTTAAATTATTTTCTAAATTAGAATAAGTAATAGGTTGGTCAAAATTTAAACAGTTTGTGATTTGTCTAATAATATATTTAGTGCCCCTTAAATTGTACCCTGGTCCATTACGCTTGCCAAAAGAAATAATATAAGCAAGTCTTTCCAGTATTTTCTAAACTTCAATTCCATAGAGAACAATATTTCAGGAATAGCGAGATCATTTTTCTATTTTTGAAAAGTTCTTGCAATGATAAAAGACGTTCAATAACTCTTAAATTAGTGGGGTAGCATACTCCAGATAAGATAATTGTGGAATCATAAAAACTTTCACGAATCTTTTGACTTTAAAAGCTAGTTCCCAATCAAAATCAATCAAAATAGAATCATCATAATTTCTTACATGTCTAGATTTATAAAATTCATTAATTAAATGTTTATATCCTTTGCATGATTTTAATCATAATTAAGTAGAGTTTCATTTATGCTCCACGTCAGTTATAAATTTTTTTTGGATCTTGGCCATATTATGCACAAAGTTCATTAGATGCTTGTTTCCTATTTGTTGATATAGTGATATATATTAATGCATCCTTAATTCTACCAATCTAATCATATTTCATTACATCTTACAGAGTTACATTGAAAATGTGACATACAATGTACATGAAACAAAAAACCACCAAAAGCAGGTTTAAATACTCTATAAAGTTTATCTACAACATGCTTATTAACACTAGCATTATCAAACGTAAAAGAACTAATTTTACTTTCACAATGATATTCCTTAATAATTTGTACGAAGGCGTTAAAAATATTGTTAGCATTATGTGAGGAAACTCAATTATCTTAAATCAATAATTTTTTTTTATACATCATCAAAGTAGAACTATGTAGTGTGCAATTACTACTATATAACCTTTTTTATTTATACATTTCAATAAATCAGAAGTAAACGATATAATACCACCATATTTATATAAATCACTATCTTAGTTCTAATGAAACACCCTATGGTATCATTACGAAGAGTATTTCTACTTACCCTATTTACCTCGGTTGGAAATATTCTTTCAGAATGTTGTGAAATAGTTGTTGTCCACTATGCTTAGCAGCAACTCAGCACAGGCAATGAACTTCATCATTCCGTCATGAGTTCTTTCCTCTGAATACATCCATGTGTTTAGTGTTGAAAAATTGCTACCGGAAGAAGGAGCACCAAATGCAAATTTTGTTTAATATCCACCAACAAGCCCATTTTGGCCATACATTTTGATATTGACGATTAAGGTAGGTAATACCTATATCATTTTGCCATGCCAATCGTGTTTGGTAGTATTAACACACTACCTTACACCCTTGGACTCCGTCGATGGTAAGACCCGTTGAAATCAATTTAAAGTGTTCCCAATTCTTTGCAGCTTCTTTCCCTTTCGCCTATCTCTTGCATATGAAATTTGTCCATTGGATGTCATCCAAGCTAATTGGATTACTACTCCCATCAGCATCGTCAATGTCCATTCTCGAAAAATCGTCTGAGATGAGAACGTCGTTGAAACCAACAAATTCATTAAAAAATTGAGATTGAGGTGTCATATGTGAGTGGCCACCGAACAAGCCTTCAACAAAATTACGAGAATCCATGTATATGTAGTATAATGTAGTGTTAAGAATAAAGATGAAATGTATAAATTGGATAATGTAGAATGTAGTGTAGTGTTGAGAATAGAATTGAGAGAATATACATAATATAATTGAAATTTGAATGTAATATAATGTGTTCGTGTATGTAATAGAATATACGTAATAATGAATAATGTAATAGATTAGAATTGATAGTAATTTGATAATTTGATTATAGATCAAATGTAGAAGAGAGTAGATGGTTTGTTGATTGTTGTGTGAAAAATGGTTTGTAATTGTGAGTTATTTATAGAGGAAAAAAATTCAATGATCGTTGGGGGACTTTAAAAAGTTTGTGACCGTTTGAAAATGTCACAAACTTTTCTTAAAGTGAGGCTCGGCAAGCTACGAGACAGCAACAAACAACTCGTCTAAAATGACGAGCCACAGCTCGCCTATTGAGTCCCCAGCTCAGCTCAGCCTAGCTCGTGCTTGAACTTTTCTCTTATTATTTTAGTAATATCTTACTATTTCAGCACAATTTATATTTTAGCTCAGATTACATCTTTTCAATCATCAATTAAGTTGACAAAAGTGATCTAGTCATTTTTTGACTTCAACAGTTTGGTGCTAGAAAGAGGGCCTTGTAAACAACAGCTTCATACCTCTCACGAGAAAAATCCTCAAAAAATCACATATCCAACTTGAAAAATCACCATGAGCTGCAGTTCGACCTCTAGAAATTCAGCTTGAACTAATCCTCGTGACACAAGTATTCCTCGTGAATTCGAAAACAAAAATGATTCCGTAGAAAATATTAATCCTCAGCTCGCTGCAGTGAGAGAAACAATAGAATAACTGACTAACACTATTAGCAGAATGGAGAGAAACTAGGTTTACACCTCTTCCCTAGCTGATCCTGAGGTAGAATCTCCAACTCGAAAATGAATTAGTCGACTTCCCTCCAAGAGAAGTCTTCACTTCTTAGGTGATGAATCGTCCAGGAGCAAGACGAATGAGGTAAAAAACAATCCACTTCCAACAGGAAACTCTCATTTAAAAGCTAGAAGCCTTTTTGATAGATTGGACTCCCAACAATCACCATCACCTAAAAGTAAGAAAACTAACCCTTTCAAAAGAGATAGCCCAAAGAATGACGATCTTGAGATGAGCTTATTGAAAAAATGCATAACCTACCTAGAAGCTAAGCATAAAGGTTCCATTGAAGACTATTTTACTGGCCGCCATTACCCTTTCACAGAAGACATACTAGCTGAGCCATTACCTGAAAAGTTGAAAATGCCTCAAATCACCGGCTACGATGGGGAAAGAGATCCTCTTAGCCGTTTAGACAAATACACATCCTTGATGGAACTACAAGGAGCTAGCAATGCCATCATGTGTCGAGCTTGTCCATTAATGTTAGGAGACAAAACTCAAGGTAATTTAGAAGGCTGCATCAGAAGTCTATTAAAAATTGGAATGACCTGGGTAAAGAATTCTTGTCTCAATTTATGGTAACTAAAGCCCGAATAACACCCAAGGAACGCCTCGTGAATATTAAATAAGGGCGCAACGAATTTTTGAAGAGTACCTTAACAGATTCAATTAACGCTTCTATGGAGGTAGAAAAAGTATTAGATGATGCCAATCTTATGGTTGTCCTTTCCGGACTAAGGCTGAAAACACGTTTCTGATGGATAGTCCACAAAGATGGACCCATGATATATCATGAATTCCTAAGCCAAGCGAAAAAGTGCATTGGAGCAGAGGAGGTGACCTTAGATTATGAGGAAGGAAAGGTTGATCACAATTATTCAGCAGATCCTAGAGACAAAAAGATGAATAAAAAGCTTATACCTAAGTGCAGAAAAGATAAGCGAGACACCGGCCGACCTCGCCCTTACCCATAAAGATTTCATCATTACCATCCTCTGAACGCTTCTTTGGAAGAGGTATTTATATAAGTAGGGGACAAGGAGGTCTTCCGCCGACCTCTATCTATTAAGAAAAATTTATTAGGAACAAATAAACAAAGGTACTGTAGATTCCATAGGACACATGTCACCATATGGATAATTGTTGAGAACTAGAATAACAGATTGAATCATTGATCCGATGAGGTCAGCTAAGAGAATTTGTATCTGGCCATAGGAAATAATTCACGTTGTACCTACTCCTCTGGTAGACCTGCCCCCGTCCTACCAGGTCATTTAGGCAAAAATCCTTAGGTGAGGATTGAGATTAGAATGCTGGTAGGTGGAAACCAATGTGCAGAAGTTCTCTGTAGAAAACATCGATGACAAGCTAGAGATACCTGGGTGTAGCAGAACTATGAAGTAGATTGTCACAGACCCAACCTTAGTCTCCTCAAGAACTTAGAATGGTTCAGATTTTCAGAATAAAATTCTTAAGGAGTGATGCACAATCAAAGCAATGCTTCGGTCAAAACAATGGGATTTGAGAAAATGTAGCTACTACCTTACAATAGAATGCTGGAAGCCTTTTTTTGAGATCTTATAGAAGTCTTAGGTCAGATTGAATTGATCATCGAGTTCAGAAAAGTACCTTGCTAGATGAGAATCATTACTGATTTTGTGGTGATCGACCTATGCCATCTTGGGAAGGCTAATACTCCATGAAATAAAGGTTGTAGCCTCAATTTATCACTATTACATAAAGTTTCTTACCTCCAACGGAGTTGGTGTAGTTCAAGGGGATCCAGCTGAAGCTCGATCCTACAATATCGACTTGCTTAGCTCAAGAGTGCAAATGTTCCAAAATGGGCAGTATAACGGATAGATGGAATCTCGACTGCATCTCAGCTTATCTGACTGATTAGGAATTACTTACGAGTATTATAAAAGACCTAAAGACAGCTTCCCGCCATATAAAGCTAAAGAAACAAACCTACATCCTTTCCTAGGTGCTTTGATAGTGGCTCTACCTATAGTCGACCTAATCATCCCTCGATTTCTAGTCGATATGGGAAGCGTCCTTGACATTTTGTATGTCAACACCCTAAAATGGATGGGAATTCCACTTTATTTCTTACAACCATAGCCTAACGTAGATCTTGGGCTGAACGAAGCTTACTTTAGAAAATGGGAAAATCAAGCTCATCGTTGAGGTCAGAAACATTCCTCATTAAGCTCACGTCGACACTGCTTTTGTAGTGTTCGGCTCCAACTCACCTTATGATGCAATCATGGGAACTATTTGACCTAAAGGCGATCGTGTCGATGTATAACTACTCCATTAAGTTTCCCACTTCTTTGGCCCTGTGGAGATCAAAGGGAATAAGGAAGCTGCCGAAGGTAGCTGTGTTATTCACTGCCCTACAAAAATCGGAGTTCTCTACATCTCATTCCAACACGGAGTAAATATGGCCTACTTGGGAGAACCTGAACTCAACTCATTAGATCTTAGAAATCAAGCTAAGAGAAAAATGAGCAGAACCCATCGAGGAACTGGATAAGGTCCAGGTCAGCTCAGACATATCCCCAAAAGAGCTTCAAATTGGGCACAAACTACAATAACCACTCAGGTCTAAACTTATAAAATTCATTAGCAACAACTTAGATGTGTTTGGCTGGAGTCATAGGGATATGGAGAGAATCGATCCTAGGATTTCTTATCACTGGCTCAATATAGATACAGCTAGGCTAAAACGGCAAAGACGGAGATCCCTCAATGCTGAAAAATATGAAGCCCTACGAAAATAAGTGGAGAAGTTGCTTAGCAATGGGTTTATCAAAGAAGCGACCTATCCCAAATGGGTTGCCAACCCATTTTTGGTAAAGAAAAACAATGGGGATTGGAAAGTCTGTATAGATTTTACCAATCTCAATAAAGCCTGCCCTAGGGATAGTTTTCCCTTACCAAGGATAAATCAAATGGTCAATGCCACAGCTGGACATGAGCTCGTTAACTTCATGGATACCTACTCCAGCTACAATCAAATTTCCATGTACGAACCTGATCAAGAACACACATTGTTCATAACCGAACGAGGCTTGTACTGCTATAAGATGATGTCGTTTGGCCCCAAGAATGTCGGAGCAATATATCAAGGGCTCGTGAATTCAATGTTCGCCCAACAGATAGGCAAAACAATTGAAGTTTACGTTGACGACATGCTAGTAAAAAGTACCAAAGCTGAAGACCACATCCATCACTTGTTAGACATGTTCGCCATCCTACTGAAGTATAAAATCAAGCTCAACCCCCGTAATTACGCATTCAGGTGAGGTCCGAAAATTCCTGGGTTACATGGTGAACCACCTGGGGGATAAAAACCAATTCAGAAAAAATCGAGCTACTCTCAACATGGCAAAAGCCAACCTAATGAGATACAAAGTGTCATAGGACGAATTGCAGCATTAAGTAGATTTGTTTCCCTATCTCCTGATCGGTGTAAACCTTTCTTCGACACACTTTGAGGAGGAAAGAAGTTCGAATACAAGAGCTGAAAACACGACTATCTCAACCACATCTCATTTTGGTGTCTAAGGCCATTGAAAAGCTGTCACTATACTTAATCGTATCAGTATAGGCCATGAGTGCCATATATGTCAAGGAAGAAGATGGTATCTAATACCCAGTCTATTACACCAGCAAGACACTTCACGATGCTAAGCTACGCTATTCTTCCATGGAAAAGCTCGTTGATCCTTTGAAAACCCGCAAATGCATGGGATCGTAGTCAAGTAATATAATGGTAATAGTGTCGAACCTACGAAGACTATGTGTTTGACCGAGTTAAAATTAATTGCAACTTTAATCGAATACCAAACAAATTTTGTGATTTTTTCTATAATAATACCTAAATTATCAATTAAATTATTGAAATTAAGTAAATGTGTGTTTTCAAATATGTGAGATGCATTGCTTAGACGTCGAATCCCCCTTCTTATTCCATATTTTAGTGTAACAATTAAATTGACAATTTGAAATTATTAATGTTGGTCAATGTTCCTAATTTAATTGAAACTCTCTCTCGATAGCGATTAAATATATTCTCATCATGTAACCCTTCTATCTTTCGATGAAAGATAGAAACATGATAAATGTATTAACAAATGCTAGAACACCTATTAAAACCATATAAAGTATAGATGTATATCTCTATCATATATCGAACCTTACAATGTTTATTATATTGTGCTTAAATCCCATTCTCTCTCTCGATAATAATAAAATCCACCAACAATTTAATTGGTGATCAAGCAATTGAAAAAAACGATAAAAACAATAATAAATATCCACAAATCAAATCAAATCAAATTAAAGTTAAA
>CAIGRT010113792.1:0-12357 GCA_903798405.1 Fraxinus platypoda | reverse complement strand
TTTTTATTTTTGTTTTTGTTTTGTGGCTGTTGAAGAGGATTTGAGGATTGGTGACTAGGAGAGGTCACAAATTGATGAGATGACAAGGCGATGGTAGAGGTGGTTGTGATTGAGTTTGAATGGCTGCTGCGATACACCTTTTCTTATCCGCAACCTCAAGGCACGTCGTAATAACATTTTGGTTGGAGGAGAGTGCCAACTCTAACATCAAATTTATGACAAACACAATTGAACAAGAACAAAATAGAGAAAGAAAGTGAAAGGGAGTTGACAAAGAGAAGAATGTAGAGAGAATGAGAAAAGAAGAGAAAGAACAAACCTTTAATATTCTATTAATAGTCAAGTCTATTTACAAATGAATTCCCAAATCATATTTACAGGGAAAAGAAGTGAAACTTGTTAGATAAATTTTAAATTTCAAGAACTTGAAAATCTAATTACTTTATTGTCAAGATCATTCATGTCAAGTCATCAAGAGAATTATTATATGCAGAACATACCTTAATTTATTATGAATAATTCCTTATTATTAAATCTTGAGTCTGGATCTTGAATATTGACTCTTTTGGTTCTTGAGTTCTTGTTCTTGATTTCAACTTCTTGCTCCATAATCTTGATTGTTTCAATTCATTCTTCTTGATTCTTGATTGTAGATCTTCATCTTCAATATGTTTTCTCTTATATTCTTGTGATGATAGAATGACACAGAATGAGAATTACATATAAATTGAGGGACCATAAGCTTATTTATAGTTCCATATGTACTTGACATATCGTCAAATACAACCCTAATGGATCGGTTCTCTACACGTATAATCTGGCCCACACTTTATTTAGATACCTAAAGCTCATAACTTTAATTATTTATTAGATCACTTTAATTGAACTTAACTTTAAGATAGCATTTATACAAAATTAATTACATATATCGACCCACATGACAAATTAATATTTTTCTCAACAAAACTTGCTCAATTTTTTTATTTTTTGCTTCCCTTGTTAGTAGGCATACTTGTTCTATGTTGTAACAATAAGAAGAAGTGTAATTATATTACCACCATAAAATTTAAATATTACACCACATTATATTAACACCACAATTAAAATATATTTTTAATAAATATACCACAATAAATTTACAATTATACTTCCAATCCATTAAAAACTAAAAATGAAAAAAAATAAAAAAAATACAACAATTGTGGTGTACTCATAATCTCAATATTACATCTCATTTTTTTCATTGATATACATCTTGATTCTTTAACTTCACGATGTATATCTTTTTAAAATATTTTTAAGCATATTAGTAAAGTTCCCATGAATTGTTCTTTAATTTCTTTCACTGAAGCAAATGGAGGGTTGAATATCCATAGAAATATCACAAAAATACTCTTCTCCTAGGGTATGGCGAAAACACCAATAAAAGTGACACAAAAATTCATCAGCCACTTTCAGCATTGTCTTCATTATTTCTTCTGATACTTCATTATTTGTCACCTGATAATAAAGAGGCAAAAAAAAGCAATTATTACAAAAACAATTGTTAATGGTAACTATGCATGCATCGGGTCTTACTTATATATCCATAAATTGGTCAGGTGAAACTAATAAATTAGACGAAATTGAGCAACTGCTCGCAAACTTAAATGGAGATGATCAATTAAAAAAAAAAAACCATGGATTATGAACAAAAATGGAAGATCAAATGTGATGTGCCATGTGTCAACAAACTCATCACCAAAATTTGAAGATCAAATTCCAATCAGTGTTGGGAAAAATCCAAAATCAGAGTCAATATCCCAAAACAAAAAATGCATTCAATCACAAGTAAAGCCAATAAGGAGAAAGAAAAGCCCACACGGGCATGGCGCAGTGGTAAAGCATGAAGGTTCTTTACGGAGTATCGAAGGTTCGAATCTCCGCGACAACTGGAAGGCAACATTTATGTTGAAAGGCAACATCTATGTTGGAAGGCAGAAGAAGTCCACAGGGAGGAGAACCGTGGAATGTCCGACCCAAGTGTGTATAAGTTGTGANGAGTATCGAAGGTTCGAATCTCCGCGACAACTGGAAGGCAACATTTATGTTGAAAGGCAACATCTATGTTGGAAGGCAGAAGAAGTCCACAGGGAGGAGAACCGTGGAATGTCCGACCCAAGTGTGTATAAGTTGTGATTGCATCCAGATTAACCTGGGTGGCGAATCAAGAGGAAAGGCCGTCACTCCTTAGAATTAGTCGTACGGAGTTAGAACACCTGAATCATTAAAAAAAAAAAAAAAAAAGGAGAAAGAAAAAGCCAATGATGGTTAATTTCAATTTGAAGTTTTACTATACATGTTAGGGTTTGTATTCGTTGTGTACATAAAGATAGATGAAAAAGAGAAGAACAACATATGGGTGTTGGTGGTTATTTATGTCATTTTAGTTCTAATTATTTTAGTAAATAAAAAAAAAATGTGGTGGTTCAACCAAATTTTGTTGTGGCAATATATTCACCCTAAAAACAATTGATTGCCCTCAAGAATCTCTTAAAATTAAATTATTAATCTGTCCATTTCTATATATATAAAAACGAAAAAAAAAAACGCTGGAAAAACGTGAAACTTGCATCAATTACAATATATTTAAAGCATTCTTAGTTGAAACAAAGATCCCTAATACCCAAAACTAAGAAAGGAAGTAAGATATCAATACAAACTTCTAACAAATTTTTTAGAATCTTCTTTTTAGAGATAAAAATCTGAATTTTTTGTATAGGATGATTATCATGGCTACCCCGAAATTTCTCAAATGCAAATCTTTTGCCAACCTTAATAATCCATGTATAAAGAGCCTGCAAGAAAGAAGAAAGAGTCCACTTTCTATATAAACCTAGAGCTTCTTTCATATTTTGAAGTTGAGCTCCATAATAATCCAGAATAGAGTATCATAATCCAATGAGAGCCTAAAATCGGTTGTTATGCACAAGATGCTGACCCGACTTTCAAATACAATGCAGGATGCAACACACAGACACCAAATGTTATCTACACACCCAAAATGCTGGGAACTCCAAATCTAAAAGAATCATATGTTGATTCTACCATGGTCTTTTTACATGGGTTCACTATTCCTATACGGGAGCCAGAAACCAATTCCGGCCACCATTAGTCTGGGACTCCTTGCCGGTCATCCATTTAGACCGGCAGAACATGAGAATTTAGATACATGATGCTGAAGGATGTGCCATTCACACGTTCCATTTCCTCTCTCAGACATCGACTTCTTTGGTGAGCATGACAATGTAAGACCTGCACAAGTTACAGACATCAGATTAACAAATAAATGCCAAGCAAATGCACATTAATCTTCGAAGTTCATCTTCCATTATCAGTGACATATTCAATCTCACTTGATATAAATTACCTAAGACTGATACAAGGATATATGTACCCCCTTTCCTCTCTTTCAAGTGCCCCAGTATGCAATTATAACAAATGGAATGATGGTGTATGTCAGAAGTGCATCACAGTAGAGATGAGCACGACTGGTTTTGTAGGGTTTTATAATGCAGGATGCTACTTACACCCCCCCCCCCCCCCCCNNNCCCCCCCCCCCCCCCCCCCCTCTCAAAGCACTAGACTGTTTAGTGGCCATAAGTTGAGGAGAACATCTGAAAGTCAATATGAACGGATCTTTTCTGAACAATCAATTGCTTAAATCTTAAAGAAGAAAATTCTCAAAAACCCTTCACTCCTCAATCAAGCACTGTTTAACGGCCATAATACAGAGTGGATATGTAATACAAATGATATGGTGAAAAAGGGGATTGAAAGGTTGCTTCGATAAGAAGGCTTAACTTCTTGATTTGTTATTATGTAAGTGAAAATGTTATGAGGTAATAACAAAATGCTAATTAACTAGGTCACAGTACATTATTTTATGATAAGTTCTAGACCAGAGCTCCCAGTTTGATCTATAATCTGAAGTGCCCTTAAAAGCATGTTTGGATAAGCTTAAAAGTAAGTCAAAACTACATATAAGTAAACTTTGTTTCAAAACATGATTAGATAGGCTACTCTTTTCTGACTTAACAAGTACAAAAAGTTGCTTATTTTAATGGTAAGGTAGGGATTACTTTCAATATAAATCAATTACTTATTTTCAACTTTAATTAACAAAGAGATTATTTATATGTAAACTTAAAAGAAATTATTTTAAGAGTAGACAAACATGCACTTAGTCTCAAATTTAAAAAGCGAAATGTAACAGACAGTCTCAAATCTGTCGATGAATTTTAATCAAAATTCAATTATTTTGAAATTGTATGAAATACCTCTAGAATGCGAAATTAATAATTTGCAAGGCTAGATTTGAAGCCCGCCACTCAAGTAGCAGTACTGCTGTTCTTAGTCCTGCTGCAGTCTAAGGATACCTGCAAATTGGCATAAAGTCATAAGAAAAGTATCTATTGTGAAAATTATGTGAAAAAAAAACCACAAAATTGAACACGAAAACTTACCTAGATCAAACCCTCACCCAGCATTTGGGTCAGAACCGCTACCCTGCATGAATTGAGGAGAATGAGCAGGTAGTATGAACTGAGGTTGTGGTAGAATATGTGCTGCGACACCTGATACAACCAAACACATTAGCCTCAGATCTGTTATAAAACATATAAAATAAAATTACAAGATTTCAAGGATAACATAGTACAGATTCCATGGAACAGATTCTGCAAATGTATATTATCTTTTTCACCAAGACATACATAAGCCCCCTCCCAAAAAAGTTGTCAGATAAAAATAAAAATAATGTCCTATTGAGGTTAGAACATTGTCAAGAAAAAGGTCTGAGATTATGCCAATGTCATGAATTGAGTAGGCATTTGAAAGCTCGCGCAGATGCACGATTCCAATTGTGTCTTCTGTCATTCACAAGAAAAAAACACGTTCAGCAAGTAACAGATATACCTGTAGCGAATGGTGTCGGAACAGTTGGAACAGATGTAGTTGTCACTGCATTTACACTAGGCCCACCAAACTGCACAATCTGATGCCCAGTCATTGCATATCCTGGCAATGTCGAATAACTATGACTTCCTGGAAGAATCTGGCTCAACTGGCTGTAAGGGTACATAGTTGTGTTGACTGTTCCAGGTACACCATATATATGAAGGTATTGCTGACTTCCATAAGGATTGTAAACACCCTATGAAGAAAAATGAACTGCTATGCATAAAAACAACTTCATGGGCTTACCATTAAAAATACTTAAGCAGCAAGTTTTCTAAAGCTACAAACCCGAGGATAAGCATATTCTGGACTATATGCAGCATACCTGCATAAAAAAAGGTGTGGGGACGATCAATTATAAAGAGTTTGGTATCCGAAAGTAAAACGTATTCATGCTCCATACCCATCATCGTTTGTTAATATAATACCAAATTAGATAACCATTTGAAATAAGCACTCAAATAAAGAAAAGTGAGGATAGGCATGAAGACATGAAAATAACCATTTCTTATATTATATCCCAGAAAAAATGCAAATTCAAATGAATAACTATACAGACTGTGAACTATCCGAAGTAATTTTCATCAAATATTGAACCATACTCATTTCATCCCAATTCAGCCTCCCATTTCACAAAATTTATGGATCATTTATAAATGGTTAAAACTTCATTTTCAAATGCACATTCTAATGGACTCTTAAGTCACTCATCTACCATTCATTTCTATCTATTTATAAATTAAACTGTTTATAAATTCTTCCCAAACAGAGGCTTAAATGTATTAGCTTAACCCAGCATATGTAAATTAGAAGGGTTGAAAAGTCGTGCTTTTATGTGGTTTTCCAATAGGGAAAATTGCAACAGCGGTCCCTAACTTTCTCAATTTTTTTGCAGATTTTACCCTAACCTTCAATTTGTACCGAAGAAGGTCCCTAACTTTTCATGAATATGCAGATGAGGTCCAACTTGACAGAAACCATCCATTTGAGTCTTTGACCATTAGTTGACCAAAAGTCAAAGGATTGACCAATTTTAAAAGGTTAAAATAGTAAATTTATATTTTATATAATTAAATAATTAAATCAAAAACTAGAAAATGAAAACCAAAATCAAAAGTCATCTTTCCCAACCCAACCCAAAACCCAACCCAAGACAACAACGGCTCCGTCACTCGCCGATCATCGCCACCTCCATCTACATGACGCAGGCCACCGCACAATGCTACAACTTTTCTCTTTCCCGCCACCACTAGTGTCTTTTACTAAGAACTTTACCACAAAAAAATTATTACCCAGGTTCCCAAGAAAAATTCAAAACCTTCACTCGAGAAATGAAAACCAAAACCTTCAATCCTCGAAATAACAAGAAACGCTAAATCTGTTTGATGACAAGGGAAATGACAAAGAATGAGAACCACATAGAAATGATACATTCCTCAATGCCATTTTCATATATTCTTTTGTTCCTCTAGGCGGTAGATATTGTCACATTTAGGAGGGAGAAGACAGGGTTAAGAAACACCAGGACCATGGATGCAGATCCAGTTAACCTTTGAGCTCAACAAAAATTTTCTTAATCCACAAAGACTAATATGATCATAAAGCATAACTCACCCATACGGAGAATATACCAAGCCTTGTTGGTAGCCATATGTAACTGGCTGCTGGTAGCCAAAATTTCCAATATAAGCACCCCTGGCAGCTTGTAGACCTCCAAGGTAAGACGCTGGTGATCTAAACCGTCCTATGAGCAACAAAATCAGGAAAAACATATAGTTGTAAAAATCCTATCAAACTTTTACTGAAAAGATCAAAATAAGGAAAGCGATCAATCTTTCACTTTATCACATAATCCAAGTAATGACTACCTACCAATTCATAAAATTGTGAAAATGCCACTAAAATGCCCCAGGGCACTTGTTCTAAACTTTGAGCTTCCTTACACATTAATTTAAGCCCCTATTTGACATCCTTAAAATTTTAAAAACATAGTTTTGAATAGTATTTTGTGGAGAATATGTGGTTAAAAAGTAGGGAAAAATTTTGGGTTTACATGTAGAATATTTTACTGTGTAAATATATAGTTGAAAATGAGTATGAGAAATAAATTAAATTAAATTAAAGGATGTCAAACAGGGGCTAAGTATTACTATGCTGGGGTTCATAGGGGTGTGCAATACCTCAACTCAAGTCAGTTATCACTTGAGAAATTTGTACCAATGTAGAAATATTGAATGGATTCAAAAAAATTACACCCCCTAAAATAAGTAAAACTTTTAACAGATTTGATCATTGTTTTATTGCATATAGTCGATGATATTTGACCAATTTCATTATTTATTTATACAATGGGTGTAATTGAATTATAACATTTGTCAAATACCCTATGGGGATCATTTGAAGACATGTATTTTACTTCTCCAAGGAACTATAATTCGATTTACATCATTGTTTATGGTGCAGAGTTCCTAAAAAAACAGGAAATGCCTTAATTTTGAGCGTGTATTTAACTACTGATCTACATAATTGGTAGAATTTTACGTATTTCTTAAATATTACCATCAGCTTTAAAAATCTGGAATAAGTTTTGGAATATTATTGCAGGATTGATAATATATACATGAACGTGTAATAACAGGATTCTAGGATAATGTACTAAACTGGGAACTGGAGATGATAACTATATGACCCCACTTACAAAAGTTCACAGCCACAGCACAAGTACATTTCCAACCCAACATCAGGTGTTTGCACAACTGAAAAACGATTTTCTTAATAGGACAGCTGAATCTTGATCGGGAATAAAGCACCAATAAGGCAAATTACTACAGAAGACAAACCTATAAAAGATTACCTGCAAACAAGCACAATATGTGTGGGCAGATGAGGTACATTACCATATGGAAGTGCTGGTCGAGGTCTCCCAAGAGAAGCCAAATTACAATTTGCTCGCCTTCCATCAATAATTGGAGTTGGATCGGCACATGCTCTTCTAGCTGACTCAGGGTCCCAGAAAGTCACCTAAATCCTCCATACAATCACGATTTCCCAGTGTGCGTAACACATTAATAACAGAATCTCACATTGGCAAAGTAAAATATTAAGCAGACAAATCCCAAAAATTTTGAGTAGAGATGGAAGCATCAATCATACAAAGTTTTTTTTTTTTTTTTTTAAATTATTGAGAAGCAGTATATGTTAAGCACGAGTGGTGCAAACTTTATACGAATCCAATAATCAAAAAAGCAAATTACACAGAATTCCATAACAAACATTATTATTCATTGGAATGAGAACACTCACAAAACCGTATCCTTTGGATCGGCCAGTGTTCTTATCAGTAATGACGACAGCTTCGAGAATCTCCCCAAACTGTTCAAAATACCGCCTCATAGTCTCACTTTGCGTCTCCCAGGCCAGTCCTCCAACAAAAACCTTAGTTAGGGTGGTATCCCCAAATGGAGAATTCATGTATTGGAGCCCTCCCAGACCCGAACCTGAGCTTGGACCCGGGAGAGGCGGGTGCTGTTGATAAGCCATATCACTTGAATTACTCAAATTTAAACAGATTTTTTTGTGGGGAAATTGATTCTGAAAGAAATGAGGGTTTAATTAATTACAAAAACCCCTAAAAATAAAAAACCATAGAAAAAGCACAGAGAGAGTGAGAAGGGCATTATTTTTTAAACTATTTACACATGAAAATTGAGATGAACAGAAGTAATTTTAGTTTGAAATAGATGAGGAGGCATAAAGATCACGAAAATAGAACCTAAAACTAAGAAAAAGGAGATTCAAGAAGAAAAAGAAAATCCTAGAACTGAGGTGGAAAAGGAGTAGCAGTAGGTCAAAACTCAAAACGAGAAGTGGGTCTGATCAGTTGTAGAAGAGAACATAATAAGAACATGTATGGACTACATGAGGTGGTGAGGAAAAGGAAAATCATGGGCCGAAATTATTGGGTTTTTCACTTTTGATGATGAAGAATTAATCCCTAATTAAAATCCTATGCAATTATACATATATACATTAAAGTTAGTTAATTATGGAATTGAGGGATTTGGATTTGAAATTTGATTTTGAGAGAGGGAGGGAGTGGTGATGATGGAGAAAGATGATCTGGAAAACAGTCATCATTCTTTCTTCTCACGGTATGAATGAGCAAAAGGAAAACGAAGTTTGGGGCAAAAAGCTGGGCAGCCCGAGAGGGCAGCTATGGGTCCCACTCCCTTGCTATCTTTTTGTTTTTCATATGTAAGTATTGCACATCTAGCCTCCAATCTATAAAGACTGTTACTATTTATCCTCGTTCTTAAAAACGTTACATCTTTGGTCTTCCAACCCTTAGCGTATTTGGCGGAATGATCTTTTTTTCAAGATTTTCATCCATGGAGCTGTAAAATAACTGCGTGGATGTCACACGTCGACATTTCTTAAATGTAAATCAATCACAATTACATAAATGTTGACACATTGGTTTGCACCTATATAAAATGACAAATTTTGGTACGTGGATTTTGACAACACATTTATCCAATCAACTGTCGGATTTTTTATACATAGGAGGATGTCATTAAGGTGAATACTTTGTGAACTTGTTTGGTAGGGATTAAAATCAGATTAAAATTGAAAATATAGTCGTTGGAGTTGACTTTTATTAGACAAATGGGGCTCAATAACGGCTATATTTTCAATTTTAATTGGATTTTAATAATTCCCAAACAAGCTCTGTATGTACAAGTAGTTTAATCCAACATTTTTTATACCCTCTAGCACCATCCGTGGTGATGTTGACATATGCCATTCACATGGTGTAGTATGCATTTCTCTTTTCCAAAGCCATCTAGGTGACTAGGTGAGCTCAACACAAATAGAAACTGTGAAAAAGGACCGATTCTACAAATATGTTAAACATCGGAGACCATAATAGCATTTTAAAGCTTGGATTAATTATGTACGAGTTGGGGAATGAATGTGCAATTTTGCATTTCATTTTCCATTTTTCAAACATTTCTTTCTTCTTTATCAAAATTTTAATCCATTAATGAAATCAATACATGAATTATATTGTCAAATAATCATGAATAAACGAAGTTTAAGGAAGATTTGTAGTGAAATAAATTTATCTAAAAATACATGCGTAGAAGTATATATTCAGCGATATTCAATATAAAATAATTATGAAAATACACCAATTTTTTAATCCTACGTCTCCCTCAAAATGAAAAAATGGGGAGAAAATTAAGAGCTTGTTTGGAAGGGATTAAAATCATATTAAAATTGAAAATATAGCCGTTAGAGTTGACTTTTATTAGACGGGTGGGACCCAATAACGATTATATTTTCAATTTTAATTGGATTTTAATCCTTCTCAAACAAGCTCTAAAACAATTGACTAGGCCATCGGAGTCTTAAGGCAAAACATTTTGCTCCGAAATACAAGTGAAAAATCTGTTTTCTTTATTATACGCACATTTCTTGGGTAAAAGGAAAATTAAAAAAAAAATAAAAAATTGAAAAGCAAAAGAAATACAGAAATGCAAAACAACTATGAAAGGGATTGATGAACTGACATGTTCCCATTTCAGAAGTCGGACCACGTAGGTAGAGCAGCATGTCTGCCTATGAAAGTACAATATTTCAAGTGCCTTCTCAATCACGTTTGGTGGAGATTAAGGCCCTGTTTGTCATTCCTTAAAAAATTAAGGGCGTGTTCAATGGAGATTAAAATCGGATTAAAATTAAAAAATTAGCCGTTATTGTTGACTTTTATTAGACGATTAGGACCCAATAACGGCTATATTTTCAATTTTAATCGAATTTTAAGCTTAGCCAAACATAGGTGTCAAGACAGACGGACGGACAGGCCAGACCCGTGAAAATCGGTCCGGATTGACCCGGGACCGCGGCCGACCCGTGACCCGAGCGGGCGGTTCACGGGTCAAGGAGGTGTGACCCGCGGGCTTCATGGGTTGCACATTCACGGGCCGCGGTTAACCCGCTGACCTGTGAAAAAAAAATTAAAAAATTTTGAAAAAAAAGTAGGTGTCAATCTAGTTAGAATGTACTTATGCTATAAATATTTGATAATGGTAATTAGAAATGTAATTAGTTGTTATTTGTTTAAGTTAAATTTAACTTTGCAGAGTTATAAATAATTCATGTAACATTAAATTTGAATTCTATGTAAAAACTGCTTGGTATAAATATGAATTTATCATTTTGTTCAATTCTTAGTTGACATTTAACAAAAAAAATATTTTTTTTATAAATATGAAAAATTNAAATAATTCATGTAACATTAAATTTGAATTCTATGTAAAAACTGCTTGGTATAAATATGAATTTATCATTTTGTTCAATTCTTAGTTGACATTTAACAAAAAAAATATTTTTGTTATAAATATGAAAAATTCTATATTTTTATAATTTTATTTATACAATCATACGGGCCAAATCGGAACAAATCGCGACCAGTGACCCTCTTGGGCTGGACCCGGATGGGTCAGCGGGTGGGCCTGGGTTGTAGTCCAAAATTTGTGGGCCGACCCAGAGTCGGCCTAGAACCCGTAGCGGGCGGGCTTTTTTCACGCGGGCCGTTATCGGGCTCATATGTTGGCAAGTCGACCCGACCCGGACCACCCAGATTAACACATCTAGCCAAACATGCTCTAAATTATTTGCTACAGTATTATTTTTTCACCACATATTCACATAATAAAATATTCTACACACAAATCAATACAATTTCCTTACTTTTTAACCACACATTCTCCAAAAAATACTACTTTATAACTCATTATTCCCAAATAAATTCTATCAAACATGCACTAAAATCAGATTTTTAGTTAATTTTGATAAAAGCTGATAAAATGTGTGGTTGAAAAGTTGTGAATCCCATAATATATATTTAAAATTAATTACTGACTTTGATTTTTTATCAAATGGGAATATGTAGCCAGATTTGGCCTCCATTTTAATTTTTAAATATTTTTCTCTTTTTTCCTTTTCAATCATACATTTTTCAATAAAATCTTTATTTCAAAATATATTTTTCCTTAAATTAATTTAAATGGAGCCCAAACAAGGGCGTACACTGCTTCCTCTTTCCAATTCTATCTACCATTTTCATATATCTCAATGACTCAATTTCAAGAACCAAGAATTGTTCGAAACTCGATCGGTTTTTAATTTCAATTTCTGTTTTTCTATAATCAAATCAAAATATTATATTTCAATTAAAATGTCCAAAAGAGTGAAGTGGGTACTTTGTGATAGAGAAATGGAACAAAAGAACATAAATTAATGTACATGATTAACAAAAAAAATCAAGAAACGTATAAAAGAAAGTACTAATAT
>CAIGRT010113791.1:0-11110 GCA_903798405.1 Fraxinus platypoda | reverse complement strand
TTAAATAATGATTTAAATAAGAGTACATATTGTTGATAAAAAGACATTACAATGCGACATATTAGAAAGTTAAGAAATTTTCTCTACTCAATAAATAAAGTGATCTATAATTTGGGGCACACGGAAAAGATAGAAAATCTATTTAAGATGGAGAAAGTATTATTTACTAAAGTCCAATTCACATGACTGAGTCTTAAGTATCCAATTACGTAGTTCTCTGAGTTGAAAAAGTCTTTCTCAAATCTTTATAGATTGGCCTTTTCTTGTAATCATCATTCTAACTCATTAACTTCAATAATATATGTGAGGTTCGCAACCTTAATCTGACCAATGTGATTTGTTGATCTCATTTTTTGCACAGGTGATGTGGACGACAAATACCGGGCTCATTCGTGTCCACGCAAGCTAATGCCAACACGTATAGACATGTACGAATTATTAGTCGATAATAGCTCGGATTTGAACGTGAGAGAAACTTGATATCATGAGACAAATATATTCGGGCGCAAACTAGATTTATGAGCAAAATTGCATGATATGTAACAATCAACAAAAATCAAACTAAAGATAAATATCTAATATCTAATTTTAGCAACAAAAGATCAAATTAAAAAGGAGAGAATATATAGCTTGTAGTCGATATCTTAGCATTATCCCCTAAATGGTACAAATGGGGGATATTTATAGTGTTACATGTAAAATAGTGACCATTAGATGAGAGAACACGTGGCATCATCTCCTTTATCAAAGCATCTCATTCTATGTATCAATTTTGACCCAATTAGCCCGTGGTGCATTAAATGTTTCCAAAAAGGGGTGGGGGGGAGGGGCAACCACCCTATAACATATGCTGACAAGATAGATACATTTTACTCATTATAAGGGTCAAATCAATCATTCCAATAGGATTTCATAAATTTAGGATCTTCAAATGTGGGTCGTCAATCATCGTGGTTGAGCTTTGAATTTGACTTCGTTGAACCTCACTGCATTGGTAGAGGAGCTTCATTTGGGCCTCGAATTTAGCTTCAGTAGGGTCATTCTCATGAAACCACTTCGGTAAAAGTGGGCTTCAGTGGATCGGATTTAAATGGACTTTTGTAGGTCCTACTCCACAGGCGGGCGCCAGACGACGAAGCGTAACAATAGTCCTCACAAGTCCATATATGGTTATTTATATCATGTGCAGACTTCTGTCTTGAGCAAAATTTCTTTAAATCATGTTTTCCTGTCATGGTTAGGTTTTCGACCAACACGATTGTCCTCCAAATCAAAGTATAAATATTGATATTATAGTTGAAGTTCGAAGTCGAACCTGATTCTCACATGTCGTATTATCCTTATGTTGTGCCGAACTGTTAAAATTTGTTCGGTGAACTAAAGTGAAAATGTAGAATTGTCGAGGCTCTTTAATTGAAATAGCTGAAATTTGTTTGGTGAGCAAAAGTAGGGAAATGCTGACTGCCGAGGTTCCTTAATTGAAATAAAGCATGCTGCTGATAATAGTACCAATGATTTGATGTTTTTGTACGTTTCCAAGAATAGACAACTGAAGCGTTTCGAATTCCAATACATGTACAACCGTTACCTATTGAATGCGCAATGATAGCCACACTGCTTTATTTTGAGTTTGACACACCGAGGCTCATGCATGAGATACATGCATCAATCTGAGGCGTTAACAAGGAAAATTGTTTGAATTCAATGCCTCAAATACAATTAAAAATGAACGCTTCAGATGAAGTAGATCTAGATCCAATGGCTGAGCTTCGTCCACTCTTCCTATAAAAGCCAGAATCATGCCATTGAATCAGTTTTTTACCTTTGCGAAAATCTCCAAATTTCTCTAGCAATAAAAAAACTTTTCCAATCATTTCTGTTCTCCGACGACGTCGCATTCCTAGCTCTTCTTTTTCATTTAGGAGTTTCTCTATAATTTCTCAGTCTTCATATCCTTCATTCCATCTTTTTTCAATTACCATGTCTCCTGGGTCTAGTGCTAGCATTGGGAGGGTAATCATTGCTAGGGTTGGGGAGCAGACCACGTCTGGGGGTTGGACAGTGGCTTTTGGGCTATGAGTGAAGGTCTCATTGATTACGAGGGTGGGGGCTGCAATAATCCCTTTTGCTATGACCTCTGCAAAATTGGTTAAACTTAGGGAGAAATATAGAATCCCAGATTCCATAGAACTCTTAGAACCTGAAGCCCACTAATGTGCTTACTATCCGAGGATGGGATGTGTGGCCGTTAGTGAATTTTTGTTTAGGGCAGGTATTCGTCTACCCCTGAACCCATTTTTTAGGGCAGTGCTGAGGTCCTATATGTTGGCTCCCATCCAATTATTTCCAAATGGGTAGAGCCAGTTGGTTGGGGCATACTTCATTTGGAAGGAGACTTCGCTTGATGAGGATATGCTCCTCCATGTCTTCCAGAACCTTTTCCAACGCTGTGTACTTGGGAAATGTGAGTCTAAAGGGTGGTATTACATGACACTTTGGGGGTCCATGCCTCGTTTATAGTAGGTTTGCCCTTTTCCATAAAAAGGTGGAAAGAGTCGTGATTCTGGGTCAGGGGAAAATGGGAGATGGTTGAGGGAGATAAGGCCCAGCCCAGCCTGCACTATGCCGATGCAGTACTTTGAAGCTCGTGAGTTTATCTTTTTGAAATTTGTCATTTGCTTATAACTTTATCCGATGTTCCTTGGTTTGCAGTTTCAAGGTCCCGCTTTGAACTCTACTAGATTGAGTAGGACGTCATCGAAGACATCTATAGACGTCCTCAAAGGTCACGCCACTTCGATCGCCTAATTGACCGTAGCAAGATATTCCTTGACTTTGGATTGATGGCTTCAAAGGGTAAGTACCGAGGCCCCATATAGATGCACTGAGTATAGTATTGATTTTAATATCGTTTTGGCTGCTTGTAGATGACTTTGGGAGGAAGAAGTACCATACCCTTGACATGGCTTCTATATTGAGAGTCGCTTCCACCATGAGCTCAAGGGCATTGAAGCCTTCCTCCGGAGGTGTTAAGCATGTAGGGAAAAATTAGAACGCATCAACAAAGAACATGCAGAGAAAAGCGAGGATGAAGAAGCCCAGAGGGCTGATAAGGGTAAAGGAAAGGTGGATGAGCCCCAGAAGAAAAGAAAATTATCTCATAGCACTAGCCCTGCTTCTGGGAAGTTTGGTACAACCAATGCCCTAAGGCGAAGTAGACCCCATCTCCACCACCTTCGAATCTGGTGCAGTCTTCTTTCATTGCTGCTAAGGCCCAAAAGGGTAGGGAGGTCTGTGAAGAGGCTTTGAAGGAGGTAGAGCAAACCTTGAGGTGTAAAGAAGGCTCCAGTGGCGAGGAGCCCTGGAAAGTCCAAATGATTTTTAGCTGGACAAGATGAGGAGATTGCCCCAAAAGTGATGGACATGCTGCCAACTAAGGTCTAGGGTGCCACTGCAAATTTTTACAAGTTTTGGACTGAGATGTGACAGAACTATGTCTCCACCTGTGATGCAGTGGATCTGACGGCTACCTTGGTGAGCTAAAGTGCTAGGGCCTTTGGGTTTGCCTTGGAATGTCAAGAAGTACTAAAGGATGTTCAGACACGCAATAGGGAATCAGTTAAAAAGTTGGCCTCAGCAGAGAAAGGAATGAAGAAAATAAAAGCTAAGGCTGAGAAGTTAAGGGCCCAACGTACTAAAGAGGCAGCTAAGTTGGATTCTGCCTTAGCGGAGATCGAAGCTCTAAAGAGGAAAGACCACAAATCGCAGTGCGAAGTGGCTTCCTTGACAAAGAAGGTTGGAACTTCAAACAATCATCAAAAGCTAACGGCCGAAGCTCTGGAGAAGGCCAACTTGGAAAAAGTTGGGTTCAAGGGTGCAAATGGATTTCTGGATATCCAAATAAAACACTATGTGCATAAGGCTGAGCAGGCCAATGTGGTGTTCCAAAGGCAAGTGAGGAGGCAATGAAGGACTACATTGCCAACTTCTACTTAACGAAAAAGTACCAACGCTTTGGTACCTATTGGAGGAGGTTTGCATATGTTCAGGTAGTAGACAGGGTAGGGGAGCTTTATCTAAAACTCAATGCTTCTGAACTGAAAGCAGAGTTTTTGGAGGAAGTACCTCAGACCACAGCCGAGGATCAAAGCCAAGCTGAAGGTACGGAAGCTAACCAAAAAGGTTCTATTGAGGACGAAGCTTCAAGACAAGAAGCACCAACTGTTGAAGTGCCTACTGTTGAGGAGTCGGGCTCCCTGCCACCTCTGGCATAGTGTAGGATTTTTTTATTTTAGTTTTTATGTAACGGCGGAGGCCTTTCACTGTACAAATTTCTTTATCAATAAAGTACACGTTTCTCTATTTTCTTGTTTTCCATAATTAAACTGGGACTTCAATAATGTGCATAACAAAACAATTCAACTTAAACAATATAACTTGCAAGTGTTGGGACCTCCATAAGGTGATAACCCAAACAATATAACTTGCAAGTTAAACTAAAGTAAATATGATGACCTTTCAAAGGAATGATCATTCATATATTTCAAACATGATTAATCTTAAGCGCACATGGAACTTCAAACACGTTTTTCAATTTTCTTTCTACTTCTCCCATGACGTTCAACTTCGTCATGGGAAGCATGTCTTGTGCGTCTCGGAGAACCAATGAGGTAGTCCCTTTTGGAATCTGACCCTTTTCTTCGAGGCTCCCACTCTTCCATACATGATGGATGGTCCATTCATGTAGGGGGCTTCTCCTATGACGTTTAGCTTCACATGGAAGGCATACGTTGTATGCTTTGAAGAGCCAATGAGTTAGTCTCTTTTGGTATATAACTTTCTTCTCCGAGGTGTCCACGTTTCCATACATGATGGATAATTCATCCATGTAAGGACTTCTCTCATGACGTTCAACTTCGTTATAGGAGACATGTGCTGTACGTCCCGGAGAACCAATGAGGTAGTCCCTTTTGGGATCTGACCCTCTTCTCCAAAGTGCCCACGCTTCCATATATGGTGGATGGTTCATCCATATAAGAGTTTATCCCATGAAGTTCATTTTCGTCATAGGAGGCGTGTAATGTACGTCTCGAAAAACCAATGAGTAGTCCCTTTATGATCTGACCTTCTTATCCGAGGCGCCCATGCTTTCATATATAATGGATGGTTCATTCATGTATGAGCTTCTCACGTGACGTTCAACTTTGTCATGGGAGGCATGTGTTGTACGTCTTGGAGAACCAATGAGTTAGTCCCTTTTGGATGAGACCTTTTTCTCCGAGTCACCTACACTTCCACAGTTCCACATGGTGGATGGTTTATCCATGTAGAGACTTATCCTATTACGTTCAGTTTCGTCATAGGAGGCATGTGCTTTAGGTCTTTTAAACAAAACTTACTTTTATTGAACCACTTAGAAATGTTTATAAGGGTTGGGAAAGATCCTCCAGCCATAAAGTCTATTCCCTAGTAGTATATTCTAAAATGCTCTATGTTTCACGGGCGAGGTTGCATTTTCCCTTCCAGGTCTTCTATCCATAAGTGCCGGTCGTAGCTTTTCTTTGATGCGGTATGAACCTTCCTATTTTGGACCTAATGTACCTACCCTTGGTTCTTTAAAGGATAGAAAAACTCTCCGAAGCACCAAGTCATTTATCTGGAAAGACATTTTCTTAACTCTTACGTTGTAGTAACGTGTCATCTTTCTTTGATATGCAGCTAGTTTCACTTGGCATTCATCCCTTCTTTCATAGAGGAAATCGTGCTCGAATCTTCTCAATTCATTGTTGAATTTGTAATCAATGGAAAGAGGGTAATTCGACTTCCACTGGGCTCATTACTTCAGTACTGTAAGCTGTGAAGAAAGGGGTTTCTCTAGTTGGAGTCCGGCTTGTAGTTCGAATTGCCCACAATACTTGTGCCAGTTCATCCACCCGTGTTTCCTTAGAGGTGTCAAGTTTTCTTTTTAAAGTATACTTGATGGTTTTGTTTACGGTTTCTACTTGTCTATTTGCTTGGGATGAAGAAGTGTTGAAAAATGCTTCTTAATTCCTTTCTTTACATAGGTCCCTGATCTTTTTGTTATCGAACTGACGCTCATTATCTGAGACAATTGAATGGGAAATTCTGAACCAACATATAATATTCTTCCACAAGAAGTTGGAAGTGTTGGCTTTAGTAATTTTGGCGGCGGTTCAACGTCAACCTATTTTCTAAAATTATCAATGGCAACGATAACAAAACTTGCACTACCTCTACCCTCGGGTATAGGGCCTACAAGGTCGATCCTCCATTTGGCAAACGACTATGTGCTGGATACTGTTGTTAGTTCTTATAGGGTTGTCTCTGGATATGAGAGAAACATTGACATTTATCGCACGTTTGCACAAATTAGATTGCGTCTTTTTTTCAAAATGGGCCAATAGTACCTTGTGCCAACACAAATTCTCTCGCGTGGTTGCTGCAAACTTCCTTGTGAATTTCATGGAGGATGTAGGTGACTTCCTCTTCTTTGACGCATCGAAGGAGGAGTAAGGAAAAACCTCTTTTGTAGAGTAAGTCATCTTGGAATACAAAGTGGGCTGCCCTATTCCGAAGTTTGTAGGCTTCTCCTTTGTTGTCGGAAGGACTTGATCTTTAAGGAAAGCTACTATATGTTGCATCCATGTAGGTGTTCCTTCTACTTACATTACCTCTTTTCCTTTAGGAGTGGATGATTCTGAGAGGTGTTCAATTGACACAATCGTTAGTAGTTTTGAGTCCTTGCTATTAGCTAGCTTGGACAAGGCATCAACGTGGGCATTTTCAATATGCGGGATTTGGGCTAACTCAAATTTTTCAAAAGATGGAAGTAGATCCATCACCAATTTAAGGTACATGGCCATGCCGTCGTACTTTGCTATGAAGTTGTTACTAACCTGACTAACTATTAGCTAGGATGTAGTGTTAATGAACAACCTCTTTACTTGCATTTCTTTAGCCAACCTCAGGCTGGCCAGTAGTGCCTCATATTCAGCCGCGTTGTTGGTAGCCTTAAACCCGAACCTCATTGCTCCGTTGAGCATATGTCTATCGAGGCTAACTAGGATCATACCCGCTCCTGAACTTGTTTTCCCAAATGAACTATCCATGAACAAGTTTCATATGAGAGGTTCTATGGGCTCCATTATTTCTTCAATCTGGGACGTTGGCGAATTCCACTGCGAAGTCTGCGAGAGCCTGGTCTTTGATGGCAGTTTTTGTTTTGAAAACAATATCAGACTCACTGAGCTCAACTGCCCATTTCAGCAACCTTCCCAAAACGTTGGGTTTCTAAAGCACTTGCCTGAGCGGGAAGTTGTTTAACATGAATATTGTATGAGCTTGGAAATATCGCCTCAATTCTCTAGATGTATTGATCAAGGCTAGGGCTAACTTTTCCATATTAGGGTAGCGGGTTTCGACCATCAAAAGTGCTTTGCTTACGTAATAGACATGTAACTGCGAGGTAGCTTCTTCTCTTACGTGAACCGCGCGAATGGCTTCATTGGAGGCGACCAAAGATAGTTGTAGAGCCTCTCCAAACTTAGGTTTTGAGCAGATGGGGGCCTGCCCTAGGAGCTTTTTAAGCCCTTGGTAGGCCTCTTCACACTTCTCCGTCAAATGGAACTTCTTGCCCCTTTAAGATCTTAAAGAAAAGTGAGGCATTTGTCGGTAGCCTTCGAGATGAAACGACTTAAAGCCACCATGTGGACTATTAAGCTTTGCGCCTCCTTTGATATTTTATGGGAACTCATCTCGATTGGGGCTCAGATTTTTTTTTGGGTTAGCCTATATGCCTCTCTGGTTGACAGTATATCCTATGAATTTGCCGAAGGTAACACCGAACACACCCTTAAGAGAATTCAACCTCATTTTGTACCTCCGTAGAATTTGGAAAGTTTCATCCAGGTGCATCACGTGGTCATCTAACTTTAAGCTTTTCACAAGCATGTCATCCATGTATACCTCCATTGTTTTGCCAATGAAGTTGGCAAACATTTTGTTAACAAGCCTTTGATAGGTGACATCGATATTTTTTAGCCCAAAAGGCATCATCTTGTAGCAATAAAGGCCTCTATTAGATATGAAAATTGTGTTTTCTTCATCTGTCGGGTGCATGGGGATTTGAATATAGCCTGAGTAGGCATCCATAAAGCTCAAAAGCTAGTGCTCGGCTGTGGAGTCCACAAGTTGGTCTATCTTTGGAAGAGGAAAACTGTCATTAGGACAAGCTTGGTTGAGGTTAGAAAAGTTGATGCACACCCTTCATTTATCATTGTGTTTCTTTACTAAAACTGGGTTTGAGGCCCATTTTGGGTAGATAGCTTCCCTGATGAAGCCATCATTTATCTGTTTTTGCACTTCCTTCTTCAGGGTCTCATATCTCTTTGGGTTGATGGCCCTTCTTTTCTATCTATGCGGGACAACCTAGGATCAATTTTTAGGTGGTGACAACTCACCTTGGGGTCAATGCCTACCATGTCCTCGTCCCTCCATGCAAAGACATCAATGTTTTTACACAAAAAGTCCTTGAGTCTTTCTTTGGCCTCCGGTGGTAGGCATTTTCCCACCTGTAATGTCTTGATGGAGTCTTGAGAATCCACTTGAAAACTTTCTAGCTTCTCTACTAGGGCTGTTTGGGATTCAAACTTAATAAAACGGGGGTCCAGTTCATCGAGCATAACCTCCTGCTCGAGGGCATCCATCATCTCGACGTATTCTTGTCCAGAAATTTGTCCTCATTGGGCGTCTGTCACGTCAACATCCATTATCACCACATTGACATCATTGGGTTCGGCCTTTCTTAACGAATTCATGTAGCATTCTCACGCTCATCTTTGGTCATCCCTAACCGTGGCAGTCCCATTTTATGCATAAGTGATGAATGGAGGTGACGTCTCATAAGTCTCTTAGGGTGGGTCTACCTAGCACACCATGGTAAGCTGACCTGTTATTCACTACCAAGAATTCTATGAAGGTTAAACTTGTCTGGGGTGGCTCTCCCATTTCCACTGCAAGAGTTATTTTCTTCTTTGGGATAATACTATCGTTGGTGAAGCCGTACAAGGGGGTGGTGATGGGAGTTAATTCACGATTGACGATCATCTTGTCAAAAGTGGCTCCAAAAGAGACGTTGACGGAGCTACCATTATCTACTAGCATTCGTTTCAACCCGTTACGAGCCACAACAACCCTTACCACGAAGGCATCACAATGAAGGAAGTGTACACCCTTAGCACTTCTAGGGTTAAAGCGATGGGTGGTAGTTGCCTTATTCAGGAATGGTTATCTAATATATTAGCTGGTCATTGGAGGATCTTTGGCTTCTCTAGCATAATTCCTTTGTGAATTCCTTCTATTGTCCTCAACGTATGGTCCTCCAGAAATTGTATCGATTTCGTGGATATGAGCATCTTCCATATTAGTCGGGGGTCACTACGTTATCGTTGTCCTACCCTAGGCCTTTCTCTATCTCACTCCCTCTTCTGCCACGGGGATAGCTCCCGATGAAGGGGTCTAGCCTCTTCACGCCTAGGCCTTTGATCATGCCTAAACAGGGACATGTTCCTAGGAGGAGCGATCGTTTCTTTAGTCATTCTGATTGCTCGTCTACTTAAGGTGTTGGGCTATGTCTCTACAGTTTACTGTATCATGACTGTAGGAATGATAATAGGTACACTGTTGAGGGGTGTTCGCCCTATTTCTAGGTTCTGAACCCCGCAATCGGCCTCTTCCTCTTTGGGGCTCCTTTGTCCAGATCTGGTTTACCACATGTTTGTTTTAGGGATTACATCTTCGTAAGCCAGTGTGGGTACTGTGTTCAATGTGGCTATGGCAAGTGATTACCCAAAATTGGGATGATTTCATTACTAGTCTAGTTCCATTGGTGGTCCACTAGGTAAGAGGTGGGTCCTTCCCACGCTGTCTCTGTCAGGGTAGACGACCCTTGCTAGCTCTATTTGAATGATCAATCAACACCTTGTTGACGATCTCACGTCTCATCGTTTGCAATAGAGCGTTGTAGCTGGTGGGGTCCTGATTCTGTACATCCCTCCAAAAGAGGATGTTCATGTTTAGCCCGTCCCGTAGTACGAATGCCTCCCGGTCAGTGACTTACACGCAATATGATATCTCATCAGTAAACCAGGTTAAGAAACTCTTCAACGTCTCCACGGACCGTTGCTTTATGTCTTGGAGAAGCTGGATAGGAGCCTCTTATTCATTACTTACAACAAATCGTTTCAGAAACGTACTTTTAAATTATGGCCAGCTCCTGATACTCCATATGGGTAACCTACTGTACCAAATTTATGTCGTACCGCTTAAAGTCAGATAGAAGGCTCTGGATTTGACAGCGGGGATGACGCCTCTCAAGGTCATGTATGTTTTATAACTGTTCAAGTGTTTAATTGGGTTGCCTCTTCTGTCATACTTTGGTATCATGGGAGTACATAGTGGCTCGGGACAAGAGCATTCCTCAGTCTTGTGAAGAATGGCAAATTTTCGTCATTGTCATCAAGGTCACAAGATTTTTGGGGTTCATTGGAGTCTTCTTCTTCCTCAGCCTGATATTTAGGAAGAGGATGAGATGAGCATGTCTGATCCCTCTCCATTTCTTATCTCATGTGGCGCATATTTCTAGGTAGGGCAGCATGATGGGCATGTCCTTGCCTCTCCTCCGATTGTTGGGCCGTAAGAGGTGGTAGTTGTAGCCTATTTTTAGGTACATAAGGTGGCTGAGATGGCCTATACTTGGTTCCTTCAAGACCGATTCTGCCAAACACACTAACGGACCTTTGCGGCATATGTTCTGGCTCACATTCGGGGAAACATTATCCTTCATGTTAGCCTGGGCCTCGGTAGGTCGGCCGAAGCGTAGTTTGAGGAGATGTTAACTTCCACTTCTCTTTCAAGGGGGCTCACTTCTCTAACCTCCTGGGAGATGAGGCCCTCTGGCTTTGGACTTCATCTTCATGCAAATAGTATTCTTGCAGTGCAAAGGGGGAACTGGAGAACCTCCTTGGCCTTGCATTTGCATGAGAAGTTCTTGCATAATCATGTTTATGGATTTAACCCACTAACACCATTG
>CAIGRT010113782.1:0-12144 GCA_903798405.1 Fraxinus platypoda | reverse complement strand
AGGCGTTGACCGCCAAAAAAGTGTCAAACAACTTAGCGTAGCGTTTTGGTCGAGCAATGCGCAATAGCGAGCTATTTAGAACACTGATTAAAACAATTGTTGAAAAGAAATAATTAATGTCGTGCAATTAGTTTTATACTGACATATGCAATAAATAACATGAATTAACAATGAAAGAATGGAATTGACATGTGATTTTCATAAGCAATTAATTTTATTAAGAATTAACAGTACAATCATTACTGAAAGATGTGAAATATAATTTGTATGCAAATAGGATAGTATCATTACTAAAAGATGTGAAATATAATTTGTATGCAAATAGGATAGGCAACTATGCACACAATTACACATAATAAAATAATCACCAGTACGAAAACCAATACATAAACTATAATGGAAACCATGAAACCATTACAGAAATCAAATCAGTGCAAGTATTTGACGTTTTCATGAACGTGTGTAAAAGAAATTCACATGTCACCAAATTAATTTTGGTACACGTAATAGATGATTAACAAAAATTATTACCTTCACTAAACTTTGAAAGAATTAAATATTCGTACTGATAACGTATTGGGAAAAGAGAGAGAAAAAAGAAAGAAAAGAGAAAAAAAATCAATAGATTTGTGTGTATTATAATAAGAACCAAAACTCTATATTTATAGGGAAAGATTAGGAATACATTGGTAATAATTTCTAGGGTTGTAGAGGTACAATTATCATTCACTAATAAACTTACAATTTACAACATATTCTAATATTTATAAAACTAAATTATCAAAAGTTTAGTAATTAATCCATAATTATAGGTACAATTATCATTCACTAATAAACTTACAATTTACAACATATTCTAATATTTATAAAACTAAATTATCAAGAGTTTAGCAATTAATCCATAATTACCTTAAAGGTAACTAAATAAGAATAATTACCATCTTTTTTCTCTCTGCTCTATCTATCTATTTACTTTTTTCTCTCTATCATCACACAATCGTGTCCCTCTATATTTACTTTCTCTCTCTACTTTATCTCTCTGTCACTGCACAACAATCATTTCTTTGATGATGGTGCAATTTGTGGTGGTGGTGGTATGAGATGGAGGTGTTGGTTCAGTGTGGTGATGGAAATGTGGTGAACTTGTAATGGGGTGCTGGCGACGTTGGTTATGGGTAGTGCAATGTGTGGTGGTGGTGGTGTACGATGCTGGTGTTGGTGCGGTGCTGGTGCATGTGGTGATGGTGGTGCGGTGCTGGTGCATGTGGTGATGGTTGGTATGATCTATGGTGGTGGTAAGGTGGTGTTGGTACAGTGTGGTGATGGTAGTGCGATGGATCTAGATGGTGTTGGTGTGGTGGTCCTGGTTGTGGTAGTGCAGTGAGGTGGTAGCAACGTTTGGGTACAGATCTGTGCAGGGTGGTGGTGTGGTGGTTGCTGTAGTGTCATCCTTTACTCATTCGTTCTCGTCCCAACTACTTTTTTGTTTCTCCCTTCTTTTGATTTTTTGGTAGCTGGAGTTTTGTGGTGGATTATGTGGTGGCTGGAGTTTTGGGTAGATTTTGTGGTGTATCAGTTGTGGTGATGCTGCATCGTTGGTGGTTCGATTTTGGTGTAGGTGCGAGTATAGATGTGATTGCTTGGAGTTGTAGTGGATGTGGAAGTTGAAGTGGTGGTGTGGTGAAGGTAGAGGTGATGGTGGATTTGAGGAGTTGGTGATGGTGGTGGTGGTGGTGGTTGATGTTGATGGGTTATAGTGAGGTGACGGTTGTGATGGTAGATTGGTAGTGGTTCATTGGAGGCATTGTTGGCAATGGTGGATTGAGGTAGAGTGAAATGGGGGAGATGAAGGGAAATTTGTGACTAGTTAATTGGGTAATTATCACCAAGAAAATGAATAAATTATGATCAGTATACAATGGTGGCCTAAAAAATATGTAATTACTAATTTTATAATTGTGATCTATAATTTATGTTTTCGTGATTAATAAATAAGTTGTGACCAATTAATTTGATAGTTTGTGATTAAAAAATAACTTGTGACCATTTAGTTTGATATTTTGTGATCGTGAAATAAATTGTGACCTATAAAATTCACAATTTGTGATTGAGAAATACGTCGTGATCAATTAATTTGATACATTATGATCGAGAAATAACTTGTGATCAATTAATTTTATGAATTAAAATCGTAAAATAAGTTGTGACCTATAAAATTTATAATGTGTTATCGAGAGATAAGTCGTGACTAATTAATTTGATAAATTGTCATCGAGAAATAAGTTGTGACATATAAAATTTGTGATTTGTAATTGTGACATTCTGCGATTATGACAAGTATGTAAATGTGATCATAAAGTGTATGATATTGTGACCTGCTATAAACTAGAGAGAAAAGAAAAGAAAACAAAGAAGTAAATAAAATTATGTATTTTATTAAGAACCAAAGTCTCATATTTATAGGAAAGAATTAGGAATACAATGGTAATAAAAATTAGGGTTGCAGGGATATAATTGTCATTCACTAATGATCATATTTTTACAACACTTTCTCTTGAATGACTCGTTACAAAACATCTGTCTCGTTAAAACCTTGTCAAGAAAATTTAGTGGAACAAAACTTGATCGAATGAAAAGAGTACGGCCGTTCCACCTGATTTCAATAAATGAAAATTCTTGTATTAACTTAAATCATCCGTGTTTTGTACATAAATGTCTTCAATATTACAATTCTGGTTAAGCGTGTTTCGTATTGTCTTGTTATAGCCTTCACATAACACCGTCTTAATACGAAACATTTATCAGCAATTGATGACTGTAGTAACATGATAATTCGAAAAACAACTCTTGTTATCTCTTTGGGATTCTCTAATATTATTTTGAGGGTAAATTTCTTTTAGGTTATGGACATTTATTACAAAAGAATATGCCTCGTTAAAATATTATTAGGAAAAACCCCGTGAAAAAAATCCTAATGAAGGAAAAATAATACATTATTCTTTTAAATACGCTACAAGAAGTTATCTTGTTAAAAATCTTGTCAAGAAAATCCAATAATACAAAATATTGGTCAAGAAAAAAGAGTATAGTACGTATGCACTCCACCTCATAATAATATCACTTCAATTATATGCTTTAGGTATATTAAATCTTTCAAGGATAACATTAATAGTCATGACATATGAGTTGGCTGTAACCATATTTCAAATTTCATGCATTGTCAGTTTAACAAGATACCAACATGTGATTTCATCCACCACGAAATTCACTATATTAAGAGTTGTTCATTGTCTATTACGACTTTATTTTTCTTATTTCCTTTTTGTGTAAGTGTACACATTTAGATTTTCGGGCTGCAAGTCCAAAAATTTCAAATTTCTATAATAAATTCAAATTTCATAAAATTGCATCCTTTTATTTGACCAATAATATCTTCGATCGATATGTGTCAACAAATTTATTTCGATATCCTCGCTATTCGTAATATGAAGCGGTACATCACGTACAAAGATATTGTTGACAACATTTTCTTTTCGATTCTATTTTTCTCGTAACGATATAACTTATTGAGATATCTCATTTTTCAACATATCAGGTATCCGAACTTCTTCTGAGGTTTTATAATTCGTTATGCTCAAATACTTATCAAGAGTATATGTCTTCTTTATGGGACTATCTTTACTAATTGGTTTATTTTCGTTTGGAGATTTTTATATTAAAATCGAATATCATTACGCTTCAGGCTTGACATATTTTTTTCAAATATAATATTAAATAATTGTCCTCCAATACGTTAATTCAAGTTAGAGCATTTAAAGTTGACTTATGAGATATTATTGATCACTTTGGTCAGTAAATACATGTAAATAAATTACATTTGAAACTTCTGATTCGAATTATCTTTTACGAAGAATTAGATAATGATGCATTTGTACATTATTTCCAACTTCTTAATTCCTCCCCTTAATGCTGAGAGAATTGTCCAATTAAATCGACAATTAACTAATCGCTTTATAAAATATCACAAGTTAAGACTTAAGATATTGTATAAGGATTCAAATTACTAATTTATTCTTCACATTCTTTATTTTCCATCTCAGTGTGATGCTATTGAACAATTATACATATATTGTACTTTCAAAAATCATTAGATGAAAAATATTAGACTCTGACCATAAGTCAATTATAATAGGGAGAACTTGATGTTGTCAAGATGTATAATAGCATTCCCTAAATAAAAATGTGAAGTACTTTGTTCTTAATTAAATTAATTATAGACATAAAATAAGCACTAGTGTTAAACCATTTGACGATATCCCAACGAACACTTATTAAAGGTTTTAGATGTAGACTCTCTAGCATTAACAAGACACATTGTCTCAATTGTATAATCTGAAATTATGCTCATAATTTAACTTTGGAGCAGTAATTCGCAAACTTCAGGTTGCGAACATTATGCAATCATCTAGTATATGTATCAAATCTATTAGATATCTAGATGGTCGACGTGGAGGGTGACGGTGCCCCATTTACCACCCTAATTAATTTTTAAAAATATGGAGAATTCAATCACTATTTTAGCTAGTGATGGATAATAACTAATAATAGAGAACAAATATCATATGAGAATTTATTGGATTGAAGAATCTTCAGGTTCTTCATTGAATGTTCGAATTCCCAAGTTCACATCATTATTGATCCGAGATGGTCTGACCGACCATGCCAAATAATAAAACCAAATTAAACTTATGGTTCAATATAAGATATAATTCAATTATACTAATTAACACACTAACGTTAAAAACTTTAAAAATTTCTTTTATATTTAGTGAAGAATAAAATATTAACATAAAATTTGTCTCCTCTTTATCATAATATTTACTATTCAGGAGATTTCTTTAAATTCTCATAAAATATCAAATCAAATCTTTGTTTGATATTATTCAAGAATGATCATAATTGATTTGAGTTATATAGTTTTCTTCAAAAACAATAAAATAATATTTTTTAAGAGCACTTTATATTTTATTTTACTTCTTCGACAGTAATATGTCAATATTCTTCTAGCTTCTGCGACAGTAACATGTTAATATTCTTCTGGATTATTGAAAATTATTATTCGTGATCTTCAGGAGCAAGTGATATTCTTTTGAAATATTAATTATAATGTTGCGCTACTTCAGTAGCAATAGTATTTTATAATAGATATCAGAGTACTAAAATCATAAATTATATTATGCATTAATAAAAATAAGAATGAGATAATTAATTAAACGATAAACAAGAAACAAAAAAATATATGATGCAGACTAATGAATTCGTACAATGAACACGTAAAGAATAGTGAATTATTCTAGATGGACGGACGTGGCCCTGTCCGTCTAGCACGGTTCAAAAATTTTCATAATAAATGTATAGATGCACACGGTACACAATTGTTTACATCAAAGATGTACATCATTATTTAGCGGGAAAGCCAGTTGTACACGAAAAGTGTACATCATCTTTGACATCACCTAGTTGGCAAGATTTGAATGGAGAAAAAACTGTTTATTTTTTTAAAGTGTCCAATAGTGTGGTGTCACGTGACACACTGTAAAATATGATGTACATGTATCATGATTGTTATTTAGCACACCATGAAAAACTGATAATTCTTTCAAGCATACACATGTAAATACGTATGTAGTCATGCAGATGAATGAACACATTCATTAGTAAAAAGTAAACATTATCCATACAATAAAAAATTATGATTTTTGCTCATTGTACATTGTTGATAGTTTGTATGACCCTCATTCAAAAAACGATGATGTGGCGAGCGACAAATTGAAATTCGTGGAAAATGGATACTGCTTAACCCGGCCCACATTTCCACATCGAATTTCTAATGTAAACATCTACCCATCGAACCCTAGAAGTGATTTCAACCCAAAATTACCGTCGTTCACACCCAAATCGTCGTCATTCAATCTCGCAAAATTGACGTCATTGTATGTAATGAAGTCGACCAACAGCGGGATTGCAACTTCATTTTAGGATCCATTGACGTTAGTTTTTCTTCGTGTGGAAGTGTCGAAAAGAAACCATGTGGAAGCTACGTCAATGTTTCTTCGTTGTAGGCTCCGTCCACTTTATTGTTTGCCGGCCTACCCACAGATGCACGTACGCGAAGTGCAAGCGCCCTGATAAATTAAACCTTGAATAACCAATTTACCCCCAAGTGCAAGCATACTGAAGGCAGATTTCTGTAACTTTTGAGGTGAATGGCTTCAATGTTATTGTAAAATCATCTGACATTTTCTCACATTTGATTGTTGAAACAATATTTTTGGTTTGTGGCAGTATTCTAGGAATCAACATTAAGATTGATTTCTTCTTGCTCGGTGTATGAACATAAATGCGTGCTTCATTTATCACGATTTATAGAACAATTGGAAAGTACTGAACATGTTTTTCTTGGCCAAATTGCAGAGCATGTCTCGATGAAGTTGCTTATTTAGTTATATGTAAACTTAGTGAAAAATGAATTCTAGGGAATTCCTCCATATTTCAAAGGAATTCCAATATAGTATAAAACATGTACTGAAACCATTTCTGTGACCAATTTTTAGGATTTTACTTGGTTACGAAGAACCTGTTGTGTGGAAAGAGATAGAAGACATAACAGAGAAAGGTAATTTCCATGCTTTTTCGAATTTCTAGTTTATGAATGTAAGGATCTGATATAACGTATTGAATGAAGTTGGAAATGTCATAGTTTTTGGTTTTGCTGAACGTTACCTCTTTATATTGTCGCAGGAAAAGAATTTGTGATTGACTTAGATGATGAAGCTTTAGTAGAATCCAATAACGTAGACGTTACGGACGATGTGATCAATTTGGAAGAAGATATTGTTGTAGAAAATGGTGTGATTGTGCCGAAGGTGGGTATGAAGTTCAATAATGAGGAATATGGAGAATTTGCACAGCCTTCCTTGAACATGATCATAAAACAAGTCCTTCTAAGTCCAGGTTATATCGATGCAACCGGAAATTGAGTGCACATGTGAAACGAAAGCTTGAAGTGAATGATATCACATGAATTCTTTTGCACAAAGAGTTACAACTTTGCAATTGTTGAAGCATGTGGGTACGAGAATATGACCTGTGTGGAAAGGGATTGTAGAAACTATGTTGAAAAAATTCAATGATTAAGACTTGGTGAAGGAGATGAAGCAGCAATACAAGCCTACTTTTAGCAAATACAAGCACGATGCTCGGGGTTCTACTTTTGTATGGATTTAGACAATGAGTCGCGGTTGAAAAATGTTTTTTTGGGCAGACAATAGGTGTAGACAAGCATATAAGGAGTTCGGGAATGTATTGACATTTGATACCACTTACCTAATGAATAAATGTGATATGCATTTTGCTCATTTTGTTGGAGTTAGTCCTTTTAGTTGACGCATCACAACAACCTACCGCAGATGATGATGACGTTTGGATGTAGTTTTTTTTTTTAATTTGTTCCTTCATTTCTTAGAGTTCTCTCGAATTTGTGCTTTGCAAAAAATTGTTTGGATTTTTGGTTTGTAAAAGTACAATGAATGGAATTATATAAGTTAAATTTCTCGTTAAGATGGCATTACATATTTCACCTTGATGTTAGTCACTTTTTTGGCATCGACCTGCTACCTGCAGTGAACCACCATAGAAGCTCAAAGATACAAAGCATTAAACAAACAGAAAGCCATCACTTACCTAGTTTGAAACTAATTGAAATGACAAACACAACACAAACAAATGGGATCCTTACATAAAAAGATAGCAGTACACATACAAGTCATTCCTTTGTCAACTACACATACAGTAATGGCATACCAAACTGAACTACTACAACTACTAGAACATACATCAAAGTGAACTACTAGAATGAAATCTAAATGTTACAAACATAAACTAAAACAAATATAGAGCCGGTTAAAAAAATGGAGTGTAATTCACAGAACGGTTCTCTTATCATGCCCGTTATCCTCATCACTCATTTTCCCTTTCGCATAGTGATGTTGACGAATATCTCCACATCTCTTTTCTCAATGATTTGTGCAAATGTGGTGAATATGCATGATATATTTTGACAAGGCTGTTTATCGTTGTACATACACTTCCGAACATAAGGTGATTCACCACTTGACTCATATTCATCTTTTCACTTGAAATGCCCGCAATCTCTTGTACAACAGAAGAAAAATCACCTAATATTTTTGGTATTTTTCTCGACCTCTATACATTTCTCGATTCCCTCGTCACATTTGACAGTCAGACAAGAAGTGTCCGAGCTTCCTACAACTATGAAAAATGCCCATGTTCCTTCCTGCCATATCACCTAACAAAGGGGAACACTAATTTGAACAATCAATTTCAATGAATAATGATGTAGAAATGGAATACCTCATAATCATATACTAAATGGATGCAATCATTCAGCGTCATAAGAATATAATAGTGTACATATTAAGCTAACTATTTGGATTGCATTTCACATTTAACTGGCTTCTCTAATCAACATATGCCTTGCATTAACTTTCAGAAGGAAGCAGCCCCCTTCACCACTTAATGACAGAAAATAGGGTATTTTTTTAAATGAAGCAAGCAACCTTCTACATTTTGCCTCAATGACTTTATAGCAAAACTCAAGTAAACCCAATAACAAAATGTCCATATACAAGCTCAAACAAATTAGGACAAATTCTGATTTACATTTGAAGTTAACAGATATATGAAAAATGCAATCCCTAAATTCAAAATCAAAATTATGATGCCTTATTTTATCTTACCTGACACAAGAAGTTACATGGTGGTATACAAACATCAAGGATGGGAGAAAAGAGTCTATTTGGTTGTATGGCGGCGGTTGGAAATGGCGACGGGTTCGATGGTTGTTCCGGTCTCTACTTTGCTAAAATTAAAAATGATTGGATGGAGACGATATCGTATTCTCTCACCGGCAAGGATGAAGACAACTTAGTGATTGACCGACAGCCGAAGGTGGCGACTAGTTCAGTGGAAAGAATTTGAGGGTTTCACCATGTTTGGAGCTTCTGCTTCTTCCCAAATGGAAAGTTCGATTTAGTGTGAAATAAACGTGTTTTGCCCCTTTTTTTTTAAACATTTTTCAGTTGGGACTGTAATCCTAATTGTCATCCATAATGAACGAGTAGCCAGATTGAAAATTATTTACTGATATGCATACAAGCTTATGCATAAACGAAGGCAGTAGAAAGTAATTATTATTAATAATTATTCTCTTTGACTCGTGGCAGTGGAAAAACAATTCTCTTTGAGCGCGGCTACTTACGTGACATGCCAAAATTGAGTACGGCTACAGATTAACGGAATTGAATGTGCTAACAGTGATTATATTCACATGTCACCAAATTAACGTGTTATAAACTAAAGAGAAAATAGAAGAAAACAAAGAAATAAACAAAATTGTATGTTTTATTAAGAACCAAAATCTCATAGGGAAGAATTAGGGTTATTAGGACTGTCGGGATATTATTGTCATTCACTAATAATCATATTATTTACAACATGACCTTAATTTATTTAATTATCTATTTAATTAATAAAATATATTTAATTATCTATTTAACTAATATCTAGGGATGGTAACGGGGCGGGTTCACGCCACTCCCCCGCCCCGTCTTAGACGGAACGGGGCAGGTGCGGGGCACGGGCCTGCCCCGTTTCCTACCCCCCCTTTTTTTTAACTTTCAGTTAAAATACAAATTCAAAATTTTAAAATCTAAAGCAAATAATGCTCAAACTAACTACATCAATATACAAAGGAAGCACGGGGTATTATTCAATGCGCGACAATCTGGACATAGTTCTCAGTCTCTGGAGTATTTGTTTTAATTTTGAATTGTACTTCAATTCCAGTCTTTTACAATTCAGTGCAACACAGAAATACAAAATCAGATCCATAAAAATGCACCATCACTTTTTACCAGCATATCATTATTTCTTCAGCATCCACTGCAATTCATATTCCATGCAAGGAAATCAAAGCAGAATTCTCTCAGGTACTCGTAAAGCTGCTTAGATAGATACTTGACACACCCGCTCAGATCCAGAAAGTACACTAGCTACAAGTTGGATTACTCATTTTAGTAAAGCAGATTTCATCAACTATTTCCAACCGGTGGTGAAAAAGAAACCACATAAAGTCAGGGACGGATCCGGCACCTGGCGAGCACCCCTGGCCGCCCGTGCTGGATCCACTGGGAGGTCTGATGCCGCCGGATAAGATTGCAGAGCCAGAATTGGAAGGGAGAAAACACCGGAGAAGATAATAGCGAAGAAGAAAAAGCTTTGAAACAGGCTGTTGTTTTTATTATTATTATTATTTGGCCAGTTGGGTTGGGCACTGGGGCTGGCACTTGAGTTGATTATTGTGTAAAAAAATTAGGCCCAATAATAGAGGAAGGGGTCCAATTCCAAACCCCAAAAGGCAAAACCGGCAAAGTGAACCCTTATTTCCCAATTCCCAATTCGTCATTTCCAATTAGAAGAAGAAGCTGCGGCTGGGGGAACTCGAAGCTAATGTGTGCGACTCTGACTCCCATTAATCTATAACAGAATTAAGGTCAGTTTATGTGTGTATTTGATTATGGATTTTGGCATTTTGCTATGTGTATTTGATTATGTAATTTACATTTTTACTAATTGTATTAATTTAAGGTAGCTATAAGCCTATAATAAATTGGTTGATGAAAAATGAGAAAGCTGTAATAAAGATTCAACTTTTATCTATATGAAAGATGAAATGAAAAGTTTCAATATGTTGTTTGATTGATTGGGCTTTGAGGTTAGTTTTTGCAAATTGATTCTTTTACATTTTTTTTTTGTGAGCACTTGTTTTTATTCAATTGCTTATGCAAATAGATATGATTATTGGTTGGAATCCATAACTGTAATTACCAAATACCAATTAATGTGTTGCTAAATGCTAAATACTTTACTGCCTTTTGACTCTTTCGTAAATTGTGTTTGCATTTTGATTTCTTTTGCTATTTTTTTGAGTGCTTTCTGTTCAAGAAGCTAGTCTCATGTCCTGTTCATGTAAAAGCTCCTTTATATTGAGAAAAAAGAAGAAGAATGGATTTGAGTGTTGTGTGANATGCTTGTGAGAATAGACGAAACTTTCTTTAACCTTAGTAACATATGTTGGGTGTAGCTCAGAAGTTGGTTGAAACAAGAAATTCTTGTTATTTTCCATTAGTTTATATATGCTGATCACCTTGGTTTTGATATTACATGTGACAACTGCAAGTGTTGAAAGGATATTCTCTGCTTGAATCTAATTAAGAGTGACTTGTGCAACAAAATGGAAAATGACTGGTTGAATGACTATTTGGTGATTTACATAGAGAAAGAAGTTTATAGAAAAATTGAGAATGGGGCAATATTACAACGTTTTCAAAATATGAGACCTCATAGAATGCAGTTGTCTAAGTTTACAGTTACAGAGTAAGGTATCGTATATTTTTTTAGAATTTCGGGTTGTATTGAATTATATTTTCATATATATATAATTTTTACATTTTAGTGCATTTACATATATATTGAATAATTTTTAGTATTATTTAATCAAATTTTAATAAACAATCAGGCTATTACGATCGTCGATTGTCGATGGTCAACGGTCAATGGTCAAAGTCTCCGCCCTAACTGAACTGAAATGTTGGATTCGCCCCTGCATTGAGTAACATCAGTTTCTATCGAGCAAATCTTGAAAAACGTTTCATCAAGTGCACGGCAGGGGTTAAAACTTACGATTTTTCTCTGTTCAACAATTTTGACCTGAAGTCGAAGTGAAAGGTCAAGCAACATCTCTCCATTTGGCAAAAACCCACTTCAACCATAGAAAGATGCAATGCTTTGATAGGTGTTCTAGCAGGTCTACCTACATTACAACATAATGATCCAAAATTAGTGATATAAGATGGCTTGCAATGTAGTTCTCTAATTTCCGGTTAAAACACAATTTTTTTTTATTCTTCACGGGGCGGGTTCGGGGCCCCTGCGACCCGAGATGGGGCGGCAAACCCGCCTCGCCAACCCATTCGGGATGGGTTTTTTTGCCCCATTCGGGGC
>CAIGRT010113755.1:0-11357 GCA_903798405.1 Fraxinus platypoda | reverse complement strand
AGGTTTAGTTTTCTTGTATGTCAAGTACTTGAATCCTTACCCCCTCAGTTTGATGCACTCAAGACTACTTATAATGCTTAGAAAGAAGAATGGGACTTGAATGAAATGACTGCTATTGTAACTCAAGAAGAAGAGATGATGAAAAAGGCCAAGTCTCATGTTGCTTTCATGGTAACTGCTGATAAAGGGAAGAAGAAAATTTTCAAAGGTAATAGTAGCAACTCCAGTAAGATGAAGAAATCTGGGAGACCTTCTCAGCAGGCTACTGTGAGTGTTCCAGATAGATCTAAGAAGGAAGGTTTTAAGGGCAAATGTAACTTCTGCCATATTTTTGGGCACAAGAAAGTTGATTGTAAGAAGTTTAAGTCTTGGTTAGACAAGAAAAGTACTCATTCGCTACTAGTGTGTTTTGAGTCTAATCTAGTTGATGTGCCTTCTGATACTTGGTGACTAGACATTGTTGCAACTATTCACGCTACAAATTCCTTGCAGGAATTAAAGAACCGCAGAAGACCAATTGATACAGAGTCAGTAGTAAATATGGGCAATGGAGTGAAGGTTAAAGTTGAACATATTGGAACAGTCAGACTTATTTTGGCTTCTAAGCATATTTTGAATTTGTCTGATATTACTTTTATACCTTCTAAGAAGAAACCTTATCTCTGTTTCTAATTTGGATAAATGTGGATATGGTTTTTATTTTGGAAATGGAAAGGCTACAATTTATTATAATTCTATTGTGGTTGGTACTGTTACTTTATATGATGGTTTGTATAAAATTGGCTTGTTTCCTATTTTGGATTCTACTTCTTCTAGTACCTCTGTTGTGAATGTTGTAGTTGGTTCTAAAAGTACTAGATCCAATGAAAACTCTTCCATGTTGTGACATAAAAGATTGGGTCATATTTCAAAAGAAAGAATGAAAAGGTTGACTAAAGATGGTATATTGGGTGATTTGGATTTTTCTGATTTTGAAACTTGTGTTGCTTGTATCAAAGAGAAGCTTCCAGTAAAAACTAGAAAACAAAAGATTAGCAGAAGTGTGGAAATTCTGGATTTGATTCATACTGATATTTGTGGTCCCATTACACCTGCCGCTTTGGGAAATTATAGATACTTCATTACCTTTACTGACGATTATTCTCGCTATGGTTACATTGAACTCATTCGAGAAAAATCAGATTCATTGGAAGCTTTTAAGGTTTTCAAGGCTGTTGTGGAATTTCAGAAAAATAAGAAAATCAAAGCAGTAAGATGGGATAGAGGAGGTGAGTTTTATGGGAGATATGATGAAACATGGAGAAATCTTGGACCTTTTGATGTTTTTCTTGAGGCATGTGGTATTGAGGCTCAGTACACAATGCCCGGAACTCCTGAACAGAATGGTATTGCAGAATGAAGAAATCGTACTCTTATGGATATGGTGCGGTGTATGCTTAGTCATTCTACTTTGTCTGATTTTTTGTGGGGCGAGGCTTTGAAAACTGCTGTTTACATTTTGAATCAAGTACCAAGCAAGTCGGTTCCTAAAACACCTTATGAGTTATGGTCAGGTAAAAGGCCTAGTTTGCGTCATTTTCGTGTTTGGGGCTGTAAAGCATAAATAAAGTCTTATAACCCTCAGCAGAAGAAACTTGATCCTAAGACCATCACGGGATATTTTGTTGGTTATTGTGTGGAATCAAGGGGCTCTAGATTCTATTGCCCTTCTAATGTTACTAGGATTATTGAATCTGATCGAGCCATTTTTTTCTAGGATGTTAGTGATAGTGGGAGTTCTGCACCACGTGAAGTTGAGTTTAGGGAGGAGCGTGTTGTAATACTTGTTCAGGTCACTCCTCCATCAGTGGTAGCACCACCATTAACATAGGGATCCAATACTATTGTCCGAGAACATGTCGCTAACACTGAGGTTGATGTTGATATGGGGAGTGATGACATTGTTTTTAGGAGATCACAGAGAGTTCGTAGATCAACAATTTCTGATGATTATATTGTCTATTTGCAGGAGCATGAGTTTGATGTTGGTACGTCTCTTGATCCGACCTCTTTTAAAGAGGCCATTGATAGTCCTAAATCTTCATTTTGGATGATGCTATGCATGATGAGATGGCATCAATGTGTAGAAACGGAGTATGGGACTTAGTTGAACTACCTTGTAGCTATAGGCCAATTGGCTGTAAGTGGATTTTCAAGACCAAGTATAATTCCGAAGGTCAAGTAAAAATATATAAAGCTAGGCTTGTTGCTAAGGGCTTTAATCAAAGAGAAGACATTGATTATAAGGGTACTTTCTCGCCCGTTTCTACCAATGATTCTTTTCGGATTATTATGGCATTGGTGGCTCATTTTGATCTCGAGTTGCATCAAATGGATGTCAAGACAGCTTTCTTAATGGACATTTATTTGAGGATGCGTACATGATGCAACCAGATGGTTTCCAAGTAGATGGAAATGAACACATGGTATGCAAGCTTAAGAAATCTATTTATGGGCTTAAGCAGACATCGAGACAATGGTACCTAAAATTTGATGAGGTTGTCACCTATTTTGGTTTCAAAGAGAATGTTTTTGATCAATGCATATACTTGAGGGTCGCTGGAAGTAAGTATATCTTTTTTGTTCTTTATGTTGATGATATATTACTCGCTGCAAATGACATTGAGCTTCTACTTGAGACCAAGCGCATGTTGTCATCTCATTTTGATATGAAGGATCTTGGTGAGGCCTCTTATGTTTTGGGGATTTAGATTTTTCGTGAGAGATCTAGATGCGTTCTTGGATTGTCTCAGAAAACCTACATTGATCGAGTTTTGAGTAGGTGTAATATGCATTCTTGTTCACCTGGAAAAGCACCTATTGTGAAAGGTGATAAATTATCTAAGTCGCAATGCCCTAAGGATGATAATGAAAGGACTCAAATGCAAACAATTTCGTATTCTTCAGTTGTGGGCGGTTTAATGTATGCTCAAGTATGTACACGACTTGATATTGCTTATGTTGTCGGTGTACTTGGAAGATACTTGAGTGATCCTGGTTTGGCTCATTGGAAGGCTGCAAAGAAAGAACTTAGATACTTGCAAGGCACTAAAGATCTGATGCTTACATATCGGCGATCTGACATTCTTGATGTAGTTGGATATTCTGATGCCGATTTTGTAGGTTGTTTAGATGATAAGAGATCTACTTCTGGTTATGTTTTTATGATGGCAGGATGAGATGTTTCTTGGAAAAGTGTCAAACAGACACTTGTAGCTTCCTCTACAATGGAGGCAGAGTATGTGGCTTGTTATGAGGCTACATGTCAGGCTATATGGTTGCAGAACTTTATTTTGGGGTTAGGTATTGTGAACACCATTTCGAGGCCGCTGAAGATATTCCGTGACAATTCTGTAGCAGCTGCTTTCTCTCGAAACACTTGGAGCTCTTCGCGCTCCAAGCATATTGATATTAAGTATTTGTTTGTTAGAGAGAAATTAACTGAGTCTTATATTTGTATTGAGCATATTTCGACATATCATATGTTAGCACTAACTAAAGGTTTAGCTCCAAGATTGTTTCAAGAGCATGTGACTCATTTGGGATTGTTAGAGTCTTATGTTGTATTTAGTTAGTGGGAGTTCTGTAATCATTGCTAGTTTAATATATATTTTGTCTATGCTCATATTCTATTTTTGTCCTTTAAATATAGCAATGTCAATGTATGCCTGAGTCACACGCATTTTTGACAAGACAATGCTTATATATATTGTTCGCGCATTTTGGACAAGGCAATGCTTATAGGTATTGAGACATTTTGGTTAGTCTCATGCCTGAGTCACCTGCATTTTGGACAAGCAATGTTTATTTGTGTATCGAGACATTTTGATTAGTCTTATGCATGAGTCATGCGCATTATGGACAAGGTGTGTTATTTGTAAGAGACAATATGTGTTTGATCTATGTCTAAGTCTGATAGTTGTGAGTATATGTTTGGTGTCATTAGGCTATGTGCTACAATTGTATTTTGGTTGAGACTTATCGTTTTATAGACATTCAGATTTGTCTTTAGGGCTTCTTGTGGAAACATTTGTTTATCATTTTTTTGATTTTTTCAATACTACTTTTGCATCTCATTGGTTTATGTTACTTGATTTCAAGTATTGATCATGTGTTGTATATCATGTCGGTATATCATTCACTGGCTTGAACTTGTAGACACATTTTAAACAAGACCTTTAAGTTTTGAGATGCTTGTTTGTGTTTATATAGTGACAAAATGTAATGCTGTCCAAGTGGAGATTGTTGGATTGTTTTTCTACTAATGAACTAGCATTTACATTTTGATAGTTGGGCTCATAATGGGATGGGCCATTTTTAATTAACACATATGGAAGCCCCTTACTCTCATCCCAATTAATATAGAATTGGCCAATTGAATTCTATAGAATATAGAAAAACCCTTTGCCTCTTGTTTTGAAGAGGGAGAGGATCGGTGCTTAGAGTTGAAAGGGGGTAGAGTGTAATTATCTCCATACAAGATTTCTTCATTTTTACAACTTAAAGAAAGGAAATGAAAGCTCAACCACAAGCTATTGGGGGTATGATTTACTTTGGTTTTGATGGATGCATTCTATGAAAGTTGAGGAGAGACTATTGGAAACATTTAATTCTAACATAAAAGGAATTTCAATCGCCAGATGGGCATCTGCGGGAACTCAATTTTGGCGCCTACAATGCTCTCAGTGTTGCAATTGAATTTATCGGTTTAGTCGGGCAGCAGCCAAATCTCAGGCACCACAGTTGATGATAAAAGAAATTTTTGGGGGCATCTTGGAGAATGGAAGTTGTTGAAAACTCGTGGAAGTAAGCAAAGTCATGTCCAATCAGTCGTATATACAAAACATTGTACCAATTGATATCTGCCCTGTATACAGAATTTATTTCTTGATTTTCTTTTGATGTAATTTCCTTATCTATAAAGAAATCAGACATTTAAAACCAGACAAATCACTTCAACATTAAACAAAATTATTTCTACTTCCAGCACAAATGCAGAGGCAACAAATTCAATCATCTTATACACGCAGTGAAAACCAACAACTTATTCATAACCCTATTGTAAACTGGACAAAAGTCTGATGACCAGCAATCCCCACAACAGTCGACAGTCAAACCATACGTGAAAATAATTAGCTAGGATTTGAGGTAGAACTATCCAAACAATTTATCGTATATATACAGATGATTAGGTGATCAATCTTTAAAGGACTAAGCCCCGAGGAGAAGAGGGTTTGGTATCACCTGTAGAAGCTTTCAGGGATTCAGAGCTATGAACATGGGCATAACCTTCAGCAGTGTTCTTTCCATGTTCTTCCTCGATCACTTTTTCCTTTGTCTTCTGCCCCACTTCTCCAGCAGCTTTGGTGACCTTATTGAAAGCACCAGTTACCCACGAAACCCCTGTCAAAATATGTCGGTTCTTCATGATGGTTGATCCAGTTTTGCTAACCGTCTGCTCAGCAGCCGTAAAAGCTGATTTTGTCTTCTCAGAAACATGAAACTTCTGGTCCATTTCCTTCACTTTATCATTTACCATGGTTGCCCCCATGCCGATTTTCTCGCTCAATCCAATCTTTTGGTCCAAAGAAGCTACTTTAGCTGAAGCCGTGGAAGTGAACTGGTGCTTCTCATCCAAAGCCTTGGCCTTGCTAAGCGCATCCTTCCCCAAGATAAAGCCCTTAGCCAGCATGCTGCTGACAACATCTTCCGCCTTTTGAACAGCAGATCCAGTGTTACTTACATTCTTGTTTTCTGCAGCCTGAATACATAAACAGTCCAGCTAAATGAGAAAAGCACATCTGGTGCATGAAAATTAAATAACATGTCAAGAGAACATACACCAACAGATGCGATAGCTTGAGGTGGAAGTATATAATCTGGTGCGAGGGCTATGTCAACTGGTTGATCAACAATGGTAGCTCCCTGAAAAATCAAATGTATGGAATCTTCAAAACTGAGAGAATAAGAAATTCGTAACAAGGGAAGTTTTTTCACCGTTTCTTGTAAAGTTCAAGCACACCACAAAAATAAGAGAAAACAATCACGACTTAACTAAAAAACATGAACTATGCCATATTGCAATTCAATAGAATAAAATTAACAAGCTTACTGAGTTAAATGACCAGATCAATAATACCATTAGATCGCACCATTTCATATTTAATGGTGTAGATTGCATCTTTTCAAAAGGTCATACCCATTCCGAAACAACATGACTCATTGGTATGCACCATTTACAATTGAAAAGTTGTGTCTAGTAATCACACACATTAGAAACTTTTCAATTCACACATTTAAATCATTATATTAAACCATTAATTCCAACACTAATATCGGTTTGGACTCTCCTCATATAAAACCTGAAGCTAATACTGAATTTCCTTTAACATGGTGAGGCACAAAGACAAATGAATCAGTGAATTGCAAAGCAAAGTTACCGATAAAAGAACTGCAGTCTCTGCACCATCAGGATCCTTGAAAGTTACAAATCCAGTTTGAGATCGCTCATTCTCACTAAAAACAATTGAAGATGAAATGAAGTGATGCTTAGGGAAAAATTGGGTTAAATATAGATGTTCAGTGAAGGGAAAACAATAAAATACTAGAAACAAATACGAAGGCAAAAGAACTTGAAATATTCAAAAGTTAACCTCTTTATTTCAATATATTCAATCTCCCCGGAAAAGGAAAAGAACTCCTTGATGTCTCGTTCAGCAGCACCTAACGAGAGATTGCTCACTTTCACTGTTTTGATCTGCCATGCAAAGAAAACAAAAGGATGAGAGAGACGAGGTATGAGACACGGTAGGTTTCATGCATAATATCATAACCTCAAATACTGCTAAACAGCGAATTGTATCAAAACAGGTAGACCAAAAATATTTTTGTATAAACTATTTTTTTGGTGTGCGTTAGTTGGAAAAAAAAAAAGGGGGAAGGGGGAAGAGGGGGGGGGGGAGGGGAAGGGGAAATTGTGAAAAATTAGGGTTAAAAAGTTTTTATATCACCTGATTTTTGAATAATAAAATTTGGTCCCTGAATTTTGAATTTCATTCTTTAAACACCTGANGGGGGGGGGGGGGGGGGGGGGGGGGGGGGGGTCGTCTCTCAGTGTCCGCTTAAGCCTAGATTAGTGAATGACAGATTTTTTTAAATCTTTTTGACACGGTTGGAGGAGGAGTATACAGTGTGAGACAATTTCAATATTTTGTCAACTAAATTTTAAATGTACTTTTATCTGATTTTAAGTACAACGCCTTTAATTCAAGGAAACAAACAGAGGATTGAAGTTCCTCTAGGCCTATAGACAATCAGGATGATACAAAACTTCAAAGCAAAATAAGGAGATTTTAAGCACTCCCAAACACGCTGAGTCCAGGTAAAAAATTCAGTCTCAAAGTTATAATGCTAAAATCAATGACGCAAAGCATTCCGAGTCTTTTCAATGAGTTCAACATTCTACTATGACCATTAAAGTCGCAATGAAATGTCTACTCAGCTTGCTGCAATACAATGAATTGCCCAATATACAAGTTTTCTGGGGATGTGCCTTTTTTGGGTGCAACATGCTACCAAATAAAGATCATGATATTCAACTCATGCTAACATAACTTCATTCAACAATATTATTTATCGGATCATGGATTTCTGGGAGGAAAGGGAGAAGAAAAAGAACGAAACTGCAAATTTATTAAACATGTCAGAGGTAAATATTGCAAAATTATTCCCGTGTGTTGGAATAGTTGTAGCGAAACTAATAAACTCTAAAAGATTCATCAACTTATTCCAATTAGTTTGATAACTCGATAATAATCCTAAACAATTTTTTTCCCATACGCCAACGAAATTTTATAAGCACTGAATAAAAATTCTGAATTAATGAATCGTGTCAAAGAATAAGAACGCGCTGTAACATGAATATGAATTACACAGTTGTATTTGAATCAGAGATGAATATCCATTACTAACCGACATCGTTATACGAACAGCAAATCAATCAGCGGCTATTGGATTGGATTAGCAAAGATGGAGGAAATTGATAGACAGAGAAATGTTTCTGTTTGTGCGCATTTATTAGAGACAGAGGGTTTCGTGAAGTTTTTAAAGAAATTTTCCAAGTGCAGTGCGCGAATACGATTTTTAATAAGATGCTTATGCGACTTTAGTTGGAAATTGGAGGGAACAGGACAGGAGAGAGATCGCTGTCCCGGATAAGGGGTATGCAACCATTCTTACATTCTTTCCGCAATGAAACTTCACAATTTATTTTTTTCATAAGATAAGAAATGGAAAACGATGGTAGAAATGAATTAAATGTGTACATCATTTGAGCTCAGGAGAATTTATGGCTGCTCCAAACATGAATATTCAATGTAACTACCTGAATCCCAATTTCCCCACTGTCAACAATGACCGATACTTTGCAAACCATCCGATAATCACAATGATCGACCATTGCTCTAGCACCGAGCACCTCAAACAAATCCATGCGAGAATGCTCCGAACTGGCCTCTTTTTTGATCCTTACTCGGCCAGCAAACTCATTCAAGCATCTGCTTTGTCTCAATTCTCCAGCATTCAGTATGCCCGCAAAGTGTTTGATCAAATTCCCGACCCAAATCTTTACTCTTGGAACGCCCTTATTCGTGCGTACGCTTCGAGTCCTGTTCCCATTCATAGTTTCTTGATGTTCATTCGACTAACTTATGAGGGTAGTGAGAATCCCAATAAGTTCACTTACCCTTTTGTGATCAAAGCCTTGGCCGAGCTCTCGGATTTGCAGATTGGAAAGGGACTTCATGGAATGGTGGTTAAATCGGGGTTTAATTCCGATTTGTTTGTACTTAATTCATTGATTCATTTTTATGTTGAATGTGGTTGTTTGAAAATGGCATACCAGGTTTTCTTGAGTATTTCGAAAAGGGATGTTGTTTCTTGGAACTCCATGATCAATGGTTTTGCTCAAAGGGATTGTGCTGATGAGGCATTAGATTTGTTCCAAGCAATGGAGTGGGAAGATGTGAAACCGAATGATGTAACCATGGTGGGGGTTTTGTCAGCTTGTGGGAAAAAATTGGATTTGAAGTTTGGAAGGTGGGTGCATTCTTATATAGAGAAGAATGGTATAACAATGAGTTTGACTTTGAGTAACGCGGTTGTTGATATGTATACCAAGTGTGGTAGTATCGAAGAAGCTATGAGATTTTTTGACAAAATGGAGGAGAAGGATATCATTTCGTGGACAACTATGCTTGCTGGGTATGCGAGGTTGGGGGATTTTGATGCAGCTAGAAGTCTTCTTGCTGCAATGCCTTGTCAGGATATTGCTCCATGGAATGCTCTTATCTCGGCTTATGAACAAAATGGCAATCCTAAGGAAGCTTTAGCCATTTTTAATGAGTTGCAGCTTAGCAAGAAGGCTAAACCTGATGAAGTCACCCTTGTCAGTACCCTATCAGCCTGTGCTCAATTAGGGGCTATGGATTTGGGTGGGTGGATCCATGTGTACATAAAAAAAGAGGGAGTAAGGTTAAACTGTCATCTCATAACCGCGCTGATTGATATGTATTCTAAGTGTGGGGATTTGGAGAAGGCGCTTGAAGTATTTCACTCAGTTGACAGGAGAGATGTATTTGTATGGAGTGCTATGATTGCTGGTTTGGCAATGCATGGTTTTGGTAGGGAAGCAGTAGAATTGTTCTTGAAGATGCAAGAGGCTAATGTGGAGCCTAATTCTGTAACTTTTACCAATTTATTGTCTGCCTGCAGTCACTCAGGACTAGTTGAGGAAGGTAGAGACTTTTTCCGCCAAATGGAGCTAGTTTATAATATCGTGCCTGTAGAGAAGCACTATGCTTGCATGGTTGATATTTTTGGTCGAGCAGGTCTATTGGAGGAAGCAATGGAGTTTATCAAGAACATGCCTATAACCCCGGCTGCTTCTGTCTGGGGGGCTCTGCTTGGGGCATGTAGACTTCATGGGAATGTTGACCTAGCTGAACATGCATGTGCTCGTTTACTTGAATTAGAACCTCAAAATCACGGAGCTTACGTGTCGTTGTCTAATATCTATGCCAAATCAGGAAAATGGAACAATGTTTCAGAGTTGAGGAAGGTAATGAGAGAGAGTGGTCTGAAGAAAGAACCAGGTTGTAGCTCGATTGAGGTTGATGGTATTGTTCACGAGTTTCTAGTCGGAGACAATTCTCACCCTCTATCCAAGAAAATATACTCAAAGTTGGAGGAAATTGCTGCTGGATTAAAATCAGTGGGTTATGTACCAAATAAGTCACAACTACTGCAACTTGTTGAAGAAGAAGAGATACAGGAACATGCATTACATCTTCACAGTGAAAGGCTAGCTATTGCCTTTGGACTTCTTACTATGAGCCCATCTCAACCTATTCGGGTCGTGAAGAATCTTCGTGTTTGTGGAGACTGCCACTCTGTTGCTAAGCTCGTATCTAAACTTTATAATAGGGAAATAATTGTACGAGATCGGTACAGATTTCATCATTTCAAAGGAGGATATTGCTCTTGTAAGGATTATTGGTGAATATTGTACTCAGATTCGCATCAAAAATTATATTCATTCTCGCATGGACTTAACCTTGGAACTTGAAAGCATTGTAGCCAAGGACTTTTGCTTTAGATGTTCTTCAACTAACGGCACTGTGTAAAGAACATTTACACATAACTTAATAGGCAAGAGAATTATAGGTCAAGATGCCAAATTTCAGCCAGCCCACCATTCAAGATGTCTAAGCTAGTGTAGAGAATTGCTGTAACATTTGCACAATATCATGTGTTGTACAGTGTAGAACTTAGAAGTACAGTTTGTTGAAGATTGTTGGCAAATAATTATAGGATTAAGCTAGACGTACAGAACCAATTTCACAGAAACTCTACAGAAACTCAAAAGGCCACCACGTGTCGGTGAAAGGAAAAGGAAAGGACTGTTGGCTTTTGGAGAAAATTATTCATAAATTCATTAAATTACTTATGTTTTTGTCTAAACTTCCGGGCTCACTATGGAATATCAAACAAATTCGAAATATTACATTCTTAATATTATTTTGAAGTATTAACGGCCTAGTATTTTACGTCGTTAATGGTGTGTGAAATGGATTATTGTAGCAAATGTTACGGCGTGTCAAAGTAGGTCGTTCCAAACTAATATTTCGAGAATTTCGATAACAAGCTAACTTTAAAAATTCATCAACGATTGTACGCTAGCCAAATCCATAAATCTTCTATATCCTCTCGAAGCTTATTTCGAGAATTATATCACAGACATATCAAATGATTTAAATGAA
>CAIGRT010113745.1:0-10485 GCA_903798405.1 Fraxinus platypoda | reverse complement strand
GTCATGATATTTTCAGATTGAGTAATGCTACATGTACATAGTCATATACATAATGGTTCACATAATTACACGTGGCATGTGATCCAACCTTTAATTCAAATTTCACACTTGCACATCAATAAGTGGATGACTGCCACATCAGTATTATGTGAACCATTATGTGAAGCATTATGTACATCTAGCATTTTCCTAAATATAAAGAGATACAATTACATAGAATGCGGTTGGAGTAACTGGATGATTTAGGAGACACATATGTTGCTGATTTATGTACTATGTTCTAATTGGGTTTTTGAGGAAGATGATGTAAAGTGTTTGCAACACTTTGCAAGAACTGAAGAGTTCATTCAATAACCCGAAGGAGAAATCTTCATTTATGTATTCAATCATGCTACATGTACATAATCATTTACATAATCTTTTACACCCCCCTCACATGGAGGGGGGTCCCACACACAATAAAATATTCTCGCGCACTGTTCATGTGAGAAATGTGTATGTACACCTGGTGTACAAGCAGCTTAATCTTTATGTATTTTAGTTTTTGGGAAGAGATGAAGTGGGACATATAAAAAATTTGGATTTAATTTGTAAAGATAAAAAGTTTGTGTATTGAAATTGCAATTATTCATTTTTAATTTTGGCTTTTTTTACTATTTTTAACGGTAAATCTGATAGATCTTGACGATATGGGTAGGGGGTATATCGCAAATAGAAACGTCTTTAGGGGATTTTCTGCTATTAACCATTTAAAAAAAGTAAAAGTAAAGGCAGAAGCCTCGTCAAAGAGACATTCATGTCAGCTTCCTCTAGAAGATTTGTCAAATTGGCCTAACTTAGTTCTTGTTTGACAACCATTATTTGAAAACTCTTTTTTCTATATAGTTGTTTTTAACCGCACATTCGCACACTAAAATATTCTGTACGTAAACTCAAATTTTTTTCCTACTTTCTAACCACCCATTCTACTAAAAATCATTATTCAAAAAGTTCTCAAACATAGGCTTAACAATCAAAAGTAATAATTTTTTTTAATTTTAAACTTTTTAAGCTTAGTCGGATATGCTTTGAGTTAGAAAAATCTATTACATCTTTAACACTATATACCAAATATGACACTTGTCTTCTATCCAATGACTTTCGATAAGTAGAGAAATTTATGCTTCTTTAGTTATCATTAGCTTGAACACGTTAGAAAAATCTCTATAATTTAATTATAATTGGTTTGAAATTGTGGCTTGGTTTTTAGACACGTAGTGAAATGGTGATGCCTATTGGTCGTGGATCGAATGATACAATGTTTCCTTCGGCACCTTTCAATCTATCACAAGTCATTGAAGACTGTAAGAACTTGTACGGTGTCTCACCTCGACCACATTGGGTCACAACTTATTATGGAGGCGATGTATGTTATTTTATTTATATTTTTATCCTCAATTTCTATATTAATTATGTTTTCACCCTTTTCTTGAAATTATATTCACTTCTAATGATACTAAAAATATTACAATATGCAGAATATTAAATTGGTTCTCCATCGATTTGCAAGCGACATAATTTTCTCCAATGGTCTAAGAGATCCATACAGCAGTGGAGGGTAATCGACAATATATAATGACAAAATTCTTATTATTTTAGATATTTTATTTCAATTCTATAACCTTAGTTCGTTGAATTCATTTTGGATGACAAATTATAGGGTGCTAGAGGACATATCGAAAAGTGTTGTGGCCATTTACACGATTAATGGTATGTATTGAATTCGATAGACTCTAAATTTAGAATAAAATTAGAATCATTACTTGAACTTGTTACTACTATAATTCATTGATATTTGCACCTCTCTCTTGTGCCGAATTGCTAAAACTTACTATCATCGGTAAGTGTGCTAAGATTATAAACTAACATATAAGATTAGTAATATTTTTCTTGAAAAGGTACTTCGAGATTTAGATATTACAAAATAAAGAAAATATTTGTAGTGTTCAAGTAGTCGTCATAAAAAAGTGAAAATTGAGCTATTTTTTTAACTTTAATTTTATAGGGTCTCATTGCTTGGACATATGTTCAGCACAACCAAGTGATCCAGAGTGGTTGGTCATGCAACGCAAGAAAGAGATCAAAATTATTAAAGGATGGATTACAGAGTATTACGCTGATCTTTCAAGCTTAAAGAAGTAGAATATTTACTATGAGTTTTCATTGAATAAAGAGCCTGCAGCTCTTTTATATCCCAAGAATATTTCAGATATATAAAGGATTCAATTATACTGAGATTTTTAATTTATTTTCATTTATAATACATATTAGAGATTGATCATTTTCGCTAATTGGAGGCGTAAGGCCCATATATGATATAACACTAATGTTTGACATGAACAACCCCAAGTACACTATAAAGAAGGACCAAGAAAGTTGAATTGCAATGCATTAAGGTTTTTACTTTTTTACACAAAAATACACATATATGCTAATCTATCTAAAAAATAACAATTTTGCTGCATGTACATCAAGTTTGATATTATTGTGAAGTGACGCTTTTTATACATTGATTTTAATAATACTTTAAACAATCAATGACACAGATTTTAACACGTCTTGAAATATAAAATTTATTGCACACAAAGAGCGTACGAAGTGTTGGAATTCTAGGGTACTATAACGATTAAAATGTGTGAATTGAAAAATTCTCCAATATGTGCAACTCTTCAATGCAAATGGTGCATATTAAAGAGTTATTTCGAATGTGAGTGATCTTTTGATATGGTGCGATTTAAACCATTATTTTTGTTTTGTAGTGCTCTTGGGCGTTGTTCAATGGGGTCGCCCATGGTACAACCATGTGTGCTCTTTATGTAGGGAATAGGAGCAACACAACTTGTAAGTTCTTTTTAAGCTTATCAATATAACCACGTGTGCTCTTTATGTAGGGAATAGGAGCAACACAACTTGTAAGTTCTTTTTAAGCTTATCCAATATATTTATTTGTACTCGAGCGTGTTTAGCATAATATAAATCATAATTTATGTTAGTCAAGTATAATTTTTATTCACACATTTGTAGGAACCACAATTAAACTATTCACACTGAAAGGTCAAGAAACATTTAACATTAACAAGGTTCTAAACCCAAAAAATAAAATACGGTCGCAACTCCGGAGGTTCGGCGACCGTTTCTAACGCTTAATTCCATATTGAGCTTCCATTTGTAAATGTATAAAGCTCGGTTGCACTATAAAGCCAAAAATGATAGCCAAGATACAATAGGTTCCAGATATTACAAAGATCAAGTTACGGAAAGATTTATCTTCAAAGAAAACTCCAGATAGAACCACCAGCCACCAAAAACTCACAACAAAATACTCAGACCCTTTACAAAAATGTACGGCCCAAAAGAATCACACAAATTCTTCACTCATATCACTCAACAACAAAATAGGCTAACGATCTAAAGTATTTTAGTGCTTCGAAGAGATTTTCTCGGAAGTATGAACCAAGAATGAGAAACCCTAAAAACGAAGGAAGAGATATCTCAAAAACAACACAAAAGTCTCGAACCAGTGAAGAGTCAACAACCTCCAAATGAAATATAAGGACAGAACCATCCAGAAGTTAATCCAACAGCCACGGAGGAGCCAGCATCACAATCTAATTAAAAATATCCATTAAGAGAAACGAATTTTAGGAACACGCTTTTCTTCAAATTTTGGAAGCACAACTCTAAATAGCTGAAGAAACTTAACACACACATTTCATATAACTCACAACTAATAAATAATAAACAGAACTACAAAACAAGCAATTAAAAGTAAATTAAATTTACGTCTAGATCAATTTCTTGTCAACTATAATTATCAACGTTATTTTTTAATTAGCATAACTTATTTTATCAAATATTCTCTAATTGAGTTGAAATTACGATCATGCTACCGTGTCAAATGCTTTCACATAATCCTTAATATAATGTCACATAACATCATATCATTGGACAATTTAAAAACAATCTACTTCTTCATCCAATTATTTACTGTCACATACACATCTGTTAACCTTTACGTGATTTTTCTTCTAGTAAAGTAGATTAATCCTTGAAATTATATTTAAATTTAGTGACGAGTACGGCCAAAAAGATCAATGCTGAGTGTAACGTGAAAACGGAGAAATACGTGTAATTGTCGGTTGTTAAACCGGAAGCTTCCTTCAACAATGAATGGTACAGCCCAAGAGTGGTGGTTATTATGTCTTCATTTGCCGACCAATTTATAGATGATTTATAAATTTAGTCATAATTAAATATTAATTTTAATGATATATTTATATTATAATTATATTATTCACATATTTAGTGAGATTTATTATCATTTCTCTTTATAAATAATTATAAATTTGCCAATACAGTCTATATGTAATAACAAATTAAAATTATAAGAAAAATTAAAGAAATAAAAATTCGCTTTAATACTGGAATTAATTTTGAATCATTTGGTGAAATAGTGATATTTTATTTAAGAAAAATGATAATCTCTTTTTAAATTAATTTTTTTTTTAAATATAAATTATTTATAAAGAAATTTCTTTAACCTCAAACCAAAGGAGCTCATTATAGTTCCGTAGAAACTTAAGATAGGGATGTTAAGTGAAGCGAATTGTTTAACAACTTGGCTTACCTCACTAGCTAGTCAGCTTGTGCTCAAGGTTGATAAAGGACTCGAGTCGAGCAACGATTTTCTCGTGTGAACCATTAGCCAGTTAATCATAAAAAATAAAATATGTAATTTCAGTAAAATTAAAAATAAAAAATCGTGAATCACGAGTCGATTGAGCTCGTCCCATTTTACAACCCTAACCTAGGACCAATAACATAGTATTATAGTATTTATAAACTAAATAACTATTTGGAAGAGTGATTAAGACAGGTAGGTAGATCCACATTTCAACTATATTGAAATTGACAGTTTAAATGATAACAAAGTAAGAATTAAAATAAAAGTATTTATTTTATAGAAAGTTTTTCATTTTCAATCTGAGTTTTTCTTTTATAGAGTGGAAAAGGGTCGAACGACATTCGGGGCTGTAATGGTCTTCTTTTTTAAAATTTTATGTATTTATTATTCTGTAATTTTTCATTTTCCTTTTTTTTCAAAAAAAAATGAGCTTATAAATTAAAAATGAGTTCGATAGACGATGAATTTTTAAAGAAATAGGGGTCATAGAGGGCATAATTTTTTATTTTTTTAAATTTATTCTAAGGTAGATATTTTTTAAAAAGTTTTTTAATGCGTTTTTTTATGATTATGCCTCATAAAAAAAAAATATCTAAATGCAACGTGCCTGGATACAAAGTACAATGTAATCCCACAAATTTCAAACTTCTGACGTTATCTCACATACGCGTTCTTGATTTTTTCAAAATTCTCAGAAAAAAATATATATATATATATAACACGCGTATATATTAGATCCCTATGTAATCACGCATATTTTGTATGCATGTATAGAAATAATTTATTAAATTGCTTGGAGTAAAAGGAAAAACAAGATATTCAGAAGGAAATGTCGCCGGAGAAAGTGGCGTTGGCGGTGGTGTTAGTGGTGGTGGCGGAGATGGTGCTGGGTGAAGGAGGGAAAAACCTGACGTGGAATCTGCAGAGAGCGAGTCACGACGGTGTGGAGCTGAGTCAACTCAGGGACCGTGATCGGGTCCGACACGGCAGAATCTTGCAGCAAAATCCTTCTGGAGTCATCGATTTTGACGTTGAAGGCACCTATGATCCATTTGTTGTTGGGTAAATTTATATATATACACTTTTTTGTAATTATATATGTATATGTATTTTGTTTAAGCATAGCAACAATTATAATTTATTCACCTGAATTCAAGCCCAAGTCTTACCCATTGAATAATATTTACGTATTTAAGCGCACAGGATTTTAGGCATGGCTCGTTTCTTGAATTTCAACTACAAGTTTGAGCTTTATATGGCTGAAATTGCTGCTTTGCAGCATTTAGAATATCTCCATACACTGAACTGTTTTCTTATTGATATAATTGAAAATTACTTTCATCGAGTGTTTTTAAAGTTTCGATTTTTTATGCTGTTTACTGAATTTTGGGTCATTTCTTGAACTTGTTAAAAGTATTTGAATAATCTATTTCAATTTGATAGGTTCATAATATAAACCAATATGGAATAAATAAAATGATTTCAATGCTTCATATGACTGAATTGGAAAATATGGAACAAAGGAACAACATTGTATGGTACCATGGATAAAGTTTTAGCTTATTTTATTCTTTAATTATGTTCAATACCGACCCAACAAACATTGAATGAGGGCATCGGCATTTCTTGAATTATGTTTTTATTAAAACTGTGCCTTTTGATTCATGTTATGAGATTTTACATAGTTTTATACTGACTGTTAACTTACTACCACCCTCCTCCTTTGCCCAAGCTAAAAAATAGCTTTGAAAAATATACATGCAGAGTTAAAAAAATACACCCTGGAAATAGTCAATCTGGTTTGGGTGCTTAAATGGACTGGTTTTGCTAACGATCAGAATGGAATGGCAAAAAATAATTCATGTAGCCGACTCTAAATTAATTGGGGATAAGGTTTAGTTTAGTTTATTGTTGTTGTTATTTGGTAATATCGTGCAAATTGATGTAAGGGACAATGGTTCTGAATGAATTGAAACTCACTGCATCATAGCCCTTGTTCCCTAGGCTATACTATACAAAAGTTCAACTAGGGACTCCTCCAAAAGAATTCTATGTGCAGATAGATACGGGAAGTGATGTCTTATGGGTCGGTTGCAATTCTTGTAATGGTTGCCCTACATCCACCGGACTCCAAGTAAATCCAAAAATCTTGATGAAATTTTTTATCTTTTTCATTTTAATTTCCTTTTTATTTTGGAGCATCAAATCACCAGATATCACATTAGCAGATTAAGCTCGAGTTATTTGATCCGTCCAGCTCATCGACGGCTTCACCCCTCTCATGCTCCGATCAAAGGTGTGCTTTGGGAGCACAGACTTCCGAGTCGGGATGTTCAGCTCAAAATCAATGTGGATACACATTCCAGTATGGGGATGGTAGTGGAACATCAGGTTATTACGTGTCAGATTTAATGTATTTCGACAAGAATGTTGGGAATTCTTTAACCTCAAATTCTTCTGCTCCTGTTATTTTCGGGTGAGTTCTTGTCGGTATGTTATACTATAGTTGTTCATATGTATTTGTATTTTTCATCAACCTACTTGCATTTCTTGGGATTGTTTTGATACAGTTGTAGCACATCGCAGACGGGGGATCTTACCAAGTCAGATAGGGCAGTTGATGGTATATTTGGTTTTGGGCAGCAGGGCTTATCTTTAATTTCACAACTATCTTCAATCGGTGTCACCCCAAATGCATTCTCTCACTGCTTGAAAGGTGGCAACCATGGTGGTGGTATATTGGTGCTTGGTCCGGTCGTTGAGCCAAACATAGTTTATACTCCACTTGTCCCATTACAGTATTTACTCCTCTGCTCTACAATTTTCATTACCCGTCTAATGTTAGATATTCTTGTGCCGATTGTTTCATCTTACTATCTCGTAAAATTTTAGGTCTTGAAAATTAGGTTTTTTAATATTATTAATAATTCACAGTGAATGGTTGTACGAATTTGAGTTAGATTATTGGGGAGAACTGGATTCTTGATTCACTATTATTTGAACTCCATCTTTTGGCATTTTCGGATTCAAGTGAAGTCCACAACATATCATTGTGCTTCATATTTATTTTCTTTTCTATTTCTTTTGATGATTGTTTATTGTGAATCTTTTTGACTCGGGCCTCAAAAAAGCCGAGAAACAAAGAATCGGTATTGATTTCCGATATCCTGCGTTAGTTGATTATTTTGGCCTAAAACCTATGTAATGTAATAAAAAGAAGCAGAGAAGTCAGATATAGGAGCTTCTATTTTTGGCTGTGAATTTCTACTCATTGAAGGTGTACCAGTTTATGTTTGTCGTACAATATACACTCGCTGTACCTGTTTTGTAAAAAAACGAAACATTAAAAATTAAGATTTTAGGTTGTTGATATAAGATTTCGAGTCTTAGGATATTAATTTGCAAACTGATTGCTTTTGATGTCTTACGACATTTTTTGACTAAAATTTAGACAAATTTGATTGTTTTCTGTTATTTCCATCAGATTGGTTATACTTGTTTCAGTGTTTGATCAACTTGTCCTAGCTTCATTTTTTGAAGTTACATATTAAAATATCCCACTTACGATGTCTATTAATTCTTACTGAGGCTCTGTTGACTAAACCGAACATTTTGAGCCGAGTTCATTGGTCGAAACCAGCTTCTTCTTGTACTCCTTGGATATATAGCAATTGAGCGTGAATAGTTTAATTATACTTTTTCTTGTTGGATCACAATTTTGAATGATCTAGAGAAAGTTAGCCAGAGCCAGGAAAAAGTAGTACTTACAAGTAACTTTAAGCTTAGTTGAACAAATGTTTAAGCTTAAAAGTTAAATTTAAATGATTTATTCTGCCAAACATGTTAGCCCAAAAAAACCTGTAGACGTAGCTTTTAACGAACTTATTTTGTTAAAAGTAAGTCTTTAATTAATTTTCAAAGTACTTTTACTTCTCTCTATTAGCCAAACTTGCTCTTAGTCCTGCGTATAGGTCTTTCTGGTTCTTTTTTGTTTTTTCATCATATTCGTATTTGATCTCTCTCTTAACTTTCAAATAATGCTATATCCATCAGCTTAAATGGTATTTTATAAATTAGGTACACAGTGCATGAGTAATCAACAAGATTTTAGCATTTCTTTCTTCCTTAATGTTGTCCAGTTCTATGCTCTATTTTGAACCGTTCTTTCCAAATTTTTCAGGCCACATTATAATGTAAATTTGCAGAGTATCTCTATTAAAGGCCAGACATTACCCATTGATCCAACAGTTTTTGCAACATCAGACACCCGAGGTACAATAATTGATTCTGGAACAACTTTGGCATACCTTGCAGACGAGGCTTATGATCCTTTTGTTACCGCAGTAAGTTGCCTGGGAAGAATTTGAGTTAACGGACACAAAATAATCAATTTTTTTCACTTTCAAGTATTTTGATTGGCAATCTTTCTGTGTAGATTACACAGGCTGTTTCACAATCTGTCCACCCCGTACTTTCCAAGGGAAACCAGTGTTACGTAATCACCTCCAGGTTTTCTTCTGGAATGGAATATCGAAGTTACTTTTATTGTAATCAGTAATTTATTGATAATTTGCTATTTAAATTTTCTTCAGTGTTTCAGAGATATTTCCTCCAGTTAATTTAAACTTTGCGGGTGGCGCATCAATGATTCTCAAGCCTGAGGATTACCTTGTACAGCAGAACTCTATTGTAAGTTTACATCTCATATCTATACTGTATTATTGCGATTTTGGTTGGGATTTGATGAAATTTTGGTCTTTGTTAATGAGTGTATTTAGGAATTTTAGACGTGTTTCATCACTAGGAATCGTTTCGTTAGTGTGCATTTCTTATTTTATCAACTTCTGAATCATTAAGATAGTACTTCGTCTTCATTGCTTGCGCAGAGTGATGCTGCAGTATGGTGCATGGGCTTTCAGAAAAATGCAGGACAGGGGATTACAATTTTAGGAGGTAAGAGTATTAAGCGAAACTAATTCTAAATGCAAACATATTTTTCCCCTTCTTGGTTTAGATAAAAATCAGATTTTTATTTTGATAGAAGCTGATGCAATATGGTTAAAAGTTAGAATAATTCTCCTTGTACAACACTTGGTTACAACATTGGTGAGAGATTGTCATCCAATGTTGTAACTCTAAAAGTTATGGGTCTTATGAAATGTGGTTAAAATTAATTATTGAGTTTGACTTGAGTTTTAATTAAATTTTTTAGCTGAACCAGATAGGGTTGCTCCATGTGCATGCACCCACCCACCCACATTGCAAGTCGGCACGGAATTTTTGTGCCATTTGTCTTTTGTCTTTCATTCATTCGCTTTTTCTTATTTTTTACAGATCTCGTTCTTAAAGATAAGATTGTTGTGTATGATTTGGCTGGTCAACGGATTGGATGGGCAAATTACGACTGTAAGTTTCATTTTCACTTTTCCAATTATAAGCACCTTTCGAGATATGTGCTTGTCCGTATTTGTGTTTGCTATACCTAGAGTGTGTTTGGTAGGGATTTTTGGGGGAAGAATTGATTTTTGAATAGTGATATGATGGGAAATGTGTGATTGAAAAGGAAGAAAAAAGTATTGATGTGATGGAAAATATTATTTTCTTGAAGAATGTGTGGTTAAAAATGAGAATTGATTGAGAATTGATTTTCAAAATCAGGACCAAACAGGCGCTAAAATTTAAATATCACTTATAAGTAAAAAAAAATTGAGCTACGCCAAATGACCTCTAGTTGTAATGGATGACGATGATACATGTTAGCA
>CAIGRT010113741.1:0-10088 GCA_903798405.1 Fraxinus platypoda | reverse complement strand
TATCTTTTCCAAAGAGTAAAACTAGAGCTTCCAAAAGATTTGATATCATCCATTGTGATATATGGGGACCTTATTCAGTTCCCTCATTAGATGGCTCTAGATACTTTCTAACCATTGTTGATGTCCACACTAGAATGACTTGGACCTACCTAATGAAAGAAAAATCTCAAACTAGGTCTGACATTCACTCATTTTATCACATGATCCAAACTCACTTTGATTGCAAAATAAAAATTCTCAGATCTGATAATGGATCTGAGTTCTATATGAATGATTTTTTCCAGACTAATGACATTATTCATCAACTCAGCTGTGTTGAAACCCCTTAACAAAACGGGGTAGTGGAGAGAAAGCATCAACATCTTCTAAACATAGCTAGAGCTATCAAGTTTCAAACCAATTTACCTCATAAGTTTTGGGGAGAAACCATTCTTGCTGCTACCCTACCTGAATCCTTGAAAATAAAACACCATATGAAATGCTTCATCAAACAGCACCATCATATTCACACCTCAAAGTTTTTGGATGCCTTTGCTATGCTTCAAGCCTCAAAAGAAATCGTACCAAGTTTGATCCTAGAGTTGTTCCATGTATCTTTATTGTCTACCCCTATGGCATGAAGGCATTCAAATTATATAATCTGCTAAACAATACTGTCTTTGCTTCTAGAGATGTTATACTTCATGAAAATATATTCCCCTTTCATCATCCTAAATTCCTTGCCTCTTTAACAAAGTCTGATACATGCTTACCATTTAATTCATCTCTCTTTCCAGTTCCAAATAATGATTCACCACCTGATATGTCAATTCCAAGTTCTGGTAATGACTTCATTCCTACTGCTATTAACTCTCCCGCTAGTTCAATTCCAGATTCTCCTCGAATAAACATTCATGAATCCATTTCAACACCTATTCCCACTCTAACTCCAACTTTGCCCATCAGACAATCAAATAGACCTAAAAGAGCCCCAGCCTATCTTCAAGATTACTAATGTAGTCTTGCATCTCAAATGCCTACTCTACAATCAGAATCCATGGTGAAAGGTCACATGGCTGGCAAGCAATATCCTATATCTCAGTACCTAGAGTATGGCAGATTATCTCTTATTAACAAAAGATATTCACTGGCCTTATCTGTTACACTTGAGCCTAGATCATATGAAGAGGCTGCTAAGTATCCAGATTGGTGCAAGGCAATGGAAACTGAATGTCAAGCATTGGTTTCAAACAACACTTAGACAGTTACTTCTCTTCCTGCACATAAGAAGCCTGTAGCTTATAAATGGGTTTTCAAAGTTAAACTACACTCTGATGGGACTGGGAGAGGAAGAAAGCCAGACTTGTTGCAAAGGGATTCACACAACAAGCTGGCCTTGATTATGAGGAGACCTTGTCCCTTGTTGCTAAGCTAGTAACTGTGAAGTCCTTGTTGGCTGTTGCTGCTCATAAATGTTGGCATCTTCATCAATTAGACAACAATGCATTCCTCCATGGTGAACTTGATGAGGAGGTGTACATGTTGATGCTTAAGGGGTATGAGCAGTAGGGGAGTCTGGGAAACAACTGGTCTACAGATTAAACAAGTCTATTTATGGACTCAAATAGGCATCTAGGCAATGGAACACTAAGCTAACTTCCTACATTGTTTCACAATGTTTTGAACATTCAAAATCTGATTATTCTTTATTTAGCAAACAGGAAAAAGGGTCTTTCACTACTTTCCTCATTTATGTGGATGATATTATCATGGGAGGTAATGATTTATCCTACATTGAGCAATTTAAGAAAGAATTGAATGAGCAGTTCATATTAAAAGAATTGGGGATTTTGAAGTATTTTCTTGGACTTGAGATAGCCAGGACATCAAATGGAATTTCTGTAAATCAAAGAAAATATGCCTTAGATGTGTTGACTGATGTAGGATATCTTGGAGCCATGCCTGCAAAATATCCCCCACCGCAGAATTTGAAGCTGAGTAAGGATCAAGGGGAACTTATTGAAGTTGCAAGTGCATACATGAGATTGATAGGAAGGATTCTATATCTGACCATAACCAGACCTAACCTATCATATGTTGTGCAGGTTCTTAGCCAATTCCTCCAATCACCTAGGCAGCCACACTTGGAAGCTGCCCATCATGTGCTAAGATACTTGAAGGGTACACCAGCACAAGGCTTATTGTTTGAAAGCAAATCAGACCTAGTACTTAAAGGCTTTTGTGATGCTGATTAGGCAGCTTGCTCAGATACTAGAAGATCAGTCACTAGTTATTGTGTCTTTCTAGGGAATTCGTTGGTGTCATGGAGATCAAAGAAGCAGCATACTATCCTAGGTCATCAGCAGAAGCTGAGTACAGATCCATGGCTGCTGCTGTTTGTGAATTAAGTTGGCTCAGAAACATACTTGGAGACCTTGGTATCAAACATGATCGAGCAGCCTTGTTGTTCTATGACAGTCAATCAGCTATCCATATTGCTAGTAACTCGATTTTCCATAAGAGGACAAAACATATAGAGATTGATTGTCACCTTGTGAGAGATAAGGTTCAAGCTGGAGAAATTTAAATGCTACATGTTGCCTCTCAAGATCAGTTAGCAAATGTGTTGACAAAACCATTAGGAGGGATTCGATTTAAATAATTGATAACCAAGATGGAAGTTTTGAATATACACCTCCCATCTTGAGGGGGAGTATTGAAGAATTTGTAAATTGTAGGAGGTTATTTTGGTCTTTTCTATCTCTTTTCATCTCTATATATATTGTACAGTGCATATAATTCAATTTTTATTCATTTTGATCAACAACAGATTTTCCCGCCAACTTCTTTCTTCTCCAGCTCTACCTCTCTTTCTATATTTCTACAGAAGGTGCTAAGCAGATTCAAGATGGATGATGCAAAACCAATGAGTACTCCTTTGGCTAGTCACTTCAGGCTATCAGACTAGCAGTTACCCTCTACAGAGCACGAGTGAGCCTTCATGATCAAAGTGCATTATACCTCTATTATTGGCAGCCTTATGTATGCCATGGTATGTACAAGACTGAATATAACACATGCAATGAGAATTGTGAGTTGATATATGATCAATCCAAGTAAACTACATTGAAAGACAATAAAGTGGATTCTCATATAGTCGAAACGTACTGCAGATTTAGCCTTATATTTCGTAAAATTGGGCTTGGGATTACATGGCTATGTAGAGCTAACATGACATGGGATATTGATGGTAGAAAGCATACTATTGAATATATATATACACTTTGGGTGGTACAGCAGTTAGGTGTCTAATATGTAGAAGATAGATGTTCTTTCTACTACTGAGATAGGGTATATTTATCTGGTCAAAAATAGCAAAGAGATGATATGGTTACAATGTTTCTTGAAAGTATTGGGTTACAATTATGGGATGAGTGTGTTGAATTGTGACATTCAGAGTATCATTCACTTAACAAAGAATCATGTTTNGGTTACAATGTTTCTTGAAAGTATTGGGTTACAATTATGGGATGAGTGTGTTGAATTGTGACATTCAGAGTATCATTCACTTAACAAAGAATCATGTTTATCATGTAAGGACGAAGCATATACATGTTCGTTATTACTTCAACTTGGAATGATGGAAGCTTAACACTTTGAAACGATTCAAGAGAATTATAATTTTCGACATATATGTTAACAAAGACTATTCCGATTGAAAAATTGAAGTTGTGCTCAACTTTAGTTGGACATTTCTTTTGAAAATTGAGGAGTTGTTCCCACTGTAGAGGAGCCATTGATGATGCTTAATTAGTCTCCAAGTTAAAAGATTGTTAAGTTGTAGTGTCTAATTATTGTTGTTGTGTGGAGTCAGTATGCGGTTTGACCTCCGAGGTGAGGTCTTCGTGGGGTGTAGGAAGGGGTGGAAGAATTCACGGACCAAAATTTCATTAAGGATATTTTAGGAATATTTGTTCTTGTAAATTTCGATTTGGGAATTTGTAACCTTCTAAATTTCAATTTTACACTAATTTATCTTATAAATTGAGAGTTGTCATTAGACGTTTGTATTATCATCATAAAAGAGATACAATGGTTAGAGAAGTCAGGTTGTGAGATTTTCACTTATAAATTTATTTTTATTATAGTGAATTATTACATCCACTGAAGAGCAAATAGTCTCACTTTAAGGCAAACCTCTATAAATCTTACTTGTTCTTGAGTGTCTATTTTTTTTCCTTGAATTGATTGATCTTGGTAAAATAGAATTATGGTTACTAATGCTCAACAAAAAGAAGTATAAAGACGAAAATCGGTATAGTGTTTCGAAGCTCGGTTCATGGATTTCGTCTCCAAATCTCATTATCTTTTATTTTTTTTCCAATTCAGGCTATGACAATAATGTTCAATGTGTTTGTATATAATGATAAGAAGCTAATTTCAATTGCTATGAAGAACAAATGTAGCTAGTTTGGATGATTTTACTTCAATTATTGACTTTTGACATTTAATATAATTTCTAGTCAAATATTTTGTTGTTGTGTTGATTTCTTTTCTTAATTTGGTATGTTCATAAATTTCATTAAAACTGAGAGCTATAACACATGATTCAGTCAACATGATATAGAGTTAAAAATCCAAAAATATCCTCGATTTGTTGAAATTAGAGACAACTGAAATGGCTTGAACTACGCTCTAAAAACTTCCAATTTTCTAAAATGAATACAAAGCAAAGGAATTTGTTGACCCCAAAACATATACCTTCAATGTGGCCAATAGATATCAAGGCCTCTCATGTCTACGCAAGCCTAGTTCTTGCATATATGAACAAACTGTTAGCCACACGCGGCTTCCTAGGCACGCATTCCGACAATCAAGTTAGTAGGAAAAGTAAGTATATGAGTGTGTGAGAATTTTAGACATGAGCCTCCATTATAAAAAAAAAGAAGGGTTGGCTTTGGGGAGTAATAGATAAAACAATGATATGGCAAAGTTATAGCTTGAGAATCTAAACTTTCTTTGTCTTGAAATTGGCACTAAGTATGAGCTTTTATAGGAAAAAAATGTGAGTGGGGCCGTTGGATGGAGAGACAAGTGACCTCATCCGTGCAGCTGATGCTCTTGTCGGAGACCTCAATCAATCATAAGCATTAAATGCTAATACAATATTATCATCCATAATGCCTAGCTTATGGTTTTGGACTTGACCTGATGGATCTTGTGCTGAACTCTTTTTGTGGCATCTCTCCACCTGTAGTTCGGTTCTCCCCTATAGGGTCGGTAAACATATTGTTTCGGCCACCTAAATGGGTTCGGTCAGAGTAGTCTCGTGATATTTTGATACAGTACGGGACCCAGCTTGCTTGCCACGTATGATTATTCATATTATGCGTGGACTTTTAAGTGGTTAGAAGAAAAATTAATGTAGCGCAATAGTCCCCAAAGTCCATGTATAGTTATTCATATAATGCATGGACTTTTAAGTTGAGATGTGATGTCGTGTGATTTATAAAGAGGGCGAGCTTGTTGATGTAGATGAAGCCCGCTACAAGGCTGAATAAAGTAAAGGTCAGGCCCTTGCTAAAGAGAACGAGTCGTTAATGTAGATAAAACCTGTTGTAGAGTTGAATGAAGTGAAGACGAGGCCCATGCTAAAGAGGGCGATCCTGTTGATGTAAACGAAGTTGGCTGTAAGGCTGAATCAAGCGAACGCAGGGCCCTTGCTAAAGAGATCGAGTTTGTTGATGTGGATGAAGCTTGTTGCAATACTGAATGAAGCGAAAGAGAGGCCATTGCTAAAGAAAGCGAGCCTATTGGTGTAGATATTGATGGGACACGTGCAGCAATGATTTGAAAACGTCCACGTTTCCAATATACGACTGTGGAAAAGTTTGGGGCTTTCAATATGCGTAATGTGTGCGCATTTATGATGTTATGAGGATGGTCTGTTACAACTGGCAACACTCGTTGGGCGCGTGTTCTACACCAGTCAATCTGGGTCGTTAATTGAATTTCCAGAGAGTGCCTTTTGGTTTTTAACGTATGATGGTTTTACGGTGTACGGCTGTGATTCTGTTAGAGCTGATCCAACGATGTTGCTTTATTTTGGTTGCCTATAAAAGAAATGACTTAACCATTTCTCACCTTTTTACTTTGCGAAAATTCCCAAACACCTGAAATATTCTTTGAGATCTCATGCCATCTTTGCTGCATTTTCGACAACTTCTTTTATTCAGACCTTCAATGTGTGTTCGTGACTCGTGTAAGTAACCGATCATCATCTCCTTTTGCATTAGTTGTTTAAGATAACAATCCGCTGGCTTCGTCTTCAAGGAGATACCAAATATGGTCTACTGGGGGAGTGGATATGGCGCTTATTTCTACCGAGGCTAGTTAGCCTCCATTAATCCCAACTAAAAGGATAATGGAAGCAATGGGGGGCCTACGTAGTGCGTGGATGATACAAGAGGCTCCTATTGATTAAGTGTAAGGTGGGGGGCTTCCTTATGGTCTACGTTGGTGGAGGAAAGTGAGCGACCTTTAGGAGGCGATATAGGATCTCAGAAACCATTGAAATGTTCGTTCCCACACCTGATGAGAGAGCTTATTTTCCCAGAGAGGGGTGTGTTTTTGTGAGCGTGGCGATTCTGAGTGCTGGGATGAAATTACATCTACACCATTTTTTAGATATATACTTAGACAATATAGCTTAGCTCCTACTTCGCTAGTGCCAAATGAATGGTGCCAATTGACATGGGTCTTTCTTTTTTAGAAGAAGGTCACTCTTAGCCAGGATATGCCTCTCTACATCTTCCACACATTTTTTTCAGCATCGAACCTCTAGTGGGGGGAGGTTTGTAAATGATGGTATTGTATGAACCCGTGGGGTCCATATTCACCCTTCATTTGGGGCACTTCGACCTTAATAAAGGACTGGAAATCGTCTGAGTTCTAGGTAAGGAGTCGTGGCAGATAGTGGAAGGGAATGCGGTCCCAAAAATAACTCTACCGAATGCGCATAGTGAGTCTATCTAGGTTAAAATCATTCATTCATTGCTATTTTTGTTTGGTTGCATCACTAACTTGTGTTTTATACAATTGCAGTTAACCATTTTGAGCTCGAGTAGTCCAATTGGGCTATTGTTAGAACTATTTACGAGTGGCTCTGAGAGAAGTGGACTTAAAAAACGTGGTTAGCAAGCGAGCCCTCTTTGTAACACACTTATTAATGGCGACCAAGGGTAAGTAGTTAACTCATTGCTATATCTTCTTATAACTTTGTTTAGATTTTTGGCAAAGTGTTAATGGCTCGTCGTTTCTCATGTAGAGCAACACGACAACAATGAATATGTCAAACTTGACATGTTCTTTATGAGGCACCTGAGGGAGGCAAAGAAAATGAATCCATTCAGCACCAGCTCCTCTATTTACAAGAACATGGATGAGTTGTTCCTTTTGTCCAAGATGAACCCACCTCCTCTCCCAAAGAAGAAGGTAAAAGAAAAAGTAGAGCCTTTTGTAGAGAGGGCCTAAGAGATGAAGCTGACTTTGACAAAGAACACTGAACCTCATCCCTCCAAATGTCAAACGACTATTGATGAGTTGCTAAAAAGTCCTATTAAGGAGGACCCCATTTCCTCTGTAAAAATAAAAGAAGTGAAGGAAGCAGTTGAGGAAGATGGAAGCCTCATCAAAATGAAGAGGGATAGGAAAGTAAGCATGAGTGTTCCTTCTGAAGTGAAGGCCCAAAATTTCTTAGGTGGTAGGTTTGATGAGATTGCCCCGCTATTTTGGAGATACATCTCGTCGAGGTGCAGGCAGCTGTGAGAGTTCACCATAAGCACTGGACCGATAAATACTCTTCTTACATCAAGACTTGTGACTCGATTGATATATTGAAAGTTGGCCTTGCCCTACAGGTTCGTTCATAGGGTTTTTTTCTTAAATGCCCAGATGGATATGATGAAGTTACAAAGGCTTAATAAGAGTTTCTTTCGAGGGCATCTGATACCGAGGTAATGCTGAATAAAGTTAAGGCTGAGGCATCTACTGCTGGTGAGGGTGGGAGCACTTTCCAAGGAAAATGATGAATTGAAGAAGAAAGTCCACCTCTGCAAAGATGAAATTAATGCTTTGAAGAAGCGGATCAAAAATTTTGATAACTTGCAGAGGATTGCTTCGTCAGCCTTGGAGGCTGCAAATAAGGAGAAGGGAAAATTGAAGTCCTAAGTGGGTGAGTTAACTGCTGAGGTCATCGATCTGAAGTAACAGCTAAACGGGGCAGGAAAGGCAATTGTGAATGAATATGTGGCATATAGCTACGAAACGGTTGAGTATGACGACCTCGATTTGTACTCGATGAGGTATACGATGAAGTCTTCAAAAGAATGGCAGTGCCATGCCCTCGCGTGAACTGGCTGCAATAAGGGAGGAGTTCCTTCTAGCTGAGCCATCCACCCCTACAGATGAAGCTGAAGACTCTATTGAAGAAGTTGAGAGCCAAGCAGAGCCTCAACAGGATGAAGTTGACATATAGTTAATTTATTTTTGTTTTGTTCTTATGTAGCTTCTCTTTGTAATCAACTCGTTTCATGTATACAAAGAATTTTTTCTATTCAGTTGTTCGCTTTTTCTCTATACAAGTGTTGGAATCTCGATGGATGATACAAATTGACTAATCCTCATTCAATAATTGAGCCACAACTAACTTAATAACTCGAATCCTTAAGAAATAAACACACACATGTGTTTTTCCAGACCTTATTGACGTGATAATTCTAAACCGTTTCATAATAATTTGGCAAATCGGTGATTTTGCCATTAGATTTGAGCATAAGCTTATACTAAAAAATGGGTAGCCTTTTAATGTAATCTTCATACGGGCCCGCCATAATTGATTCTAAATGAATATTCAAAGTGTAAGGGGTTCGATATCATCGTGGGGTGTCGTCAACTTTTATTACGGCCTTGCATGCTAATGAAAATTATGTGAAGCTATTTATTATCCATTTATGTGAAGAGATCTACCTCGTGAAGATGCTTCGTACCTTTTTTGTTAATGCCTTGCCAAAGGTTAGACATAAAGGATATAACACCACCAAATTTATGTAAATCGCTTGTTAGCGATTTCTTTTTTCCTATGATAAAAAGAAATAGCATCAGAATGAAAATTATTTCTATTAATTGGTCCATACTTGGGTTTAAGATATTGTTGTATGAATTTGGTGAATTGTGGACTATCTATTATGCTAAGCAGATGCTCAATACTTGCTACAAACTTGACGAGCCTTCATGCGCTGCCTAGTTTGAGTAGATCCAACCAATAAGTGAACTAGAACATATATAGGGAAAACTAAATTGGAGTTGAGTTTGTGTAGGATCTAAAACTCTACGTTTGACCGAACAATTCTTGTAATGCCTATTTTGCCAAACTAATATTTGCCAAACTAATATTTCTTCGCAATACTTGCTTATTTCTTTGTAGTTGTTCTGCGAGCACCAATTTGAAATGTTTTCAACACCTAGCAGTTTGTTTCTTCATGCTTCGCTTTAGCCGATTGATCCTATTGTATGCATTTCTTCTTTTTAAATGTCATCTAAATTAATTGAATCAATGCTTCCAGGCACATTTTGTTGCCCTAATTAATAAAAGAAAAATTGGTTGAAAATTTTTAAGAAAAAAATTGGGAAAGTGGTAGTTCTGAGTAATAATGTAGCTTGTAGAGTTGAAGGAATCAATAATGTGATAGCGAAATTTGAAAATGGGTGAAAGAGTTAGATATGTTCTACATTTAATTGAAAATCTAATTTCAATGGGGGATTTAGATAATTTATGATTGTAGGGTATGATTGAAAATATCATGTTAAAAGTGACAAGGGTTTCACTTTACATTTCAAAGGTACCAAAATGAATGGAATATATGTCACTAAAGCTGATGTAGTACTCAATCACACCTTTTGAAGCCCTAATGCTAAAATTGATGCCACTTTAAAGTTGGACAATGAATTATGCTACATGTATAGAGTTGGGTTACAAAGTTGGTTGACAAAATAACATCTACACCAATCATTTTAAAAATAGATTTTTAAATTATTTGAAATCAACGGTA